>UCOL01004064.1:0-16010 GCA_900474335.1 Ormyrus nitidulus
CCATTACGGAAGTAAAAATGCTTTAATTTAATTGAAATTGTCGAAATAGTTAGATCTTTTGTATGTTCAGAGCTGTATAGTTTTTAAGCTTATGAAACTTATCATCTCAAAAGATATGAAGGTTTTCTTTTAAATTTTTTGAATATCTGTATCTTATATTAAATAATCGGCCTTTTTCAATGATAGACCACTTATTTTTTTCGTCTTTAACTAAATTTTCAAAATTAAAAAGAATTTTTAAAATTCATTTACTAGTTTTTATTTATTATATATGTATTTCAATTATACGTATAACATTATTACAGTCATATTATTATTATTATTATTTTATTAATTCTTAAACTGTCGTACCATTCCGAAGATTTGCTATAATAACTGATTCTAAATAGAAAATAGTTCAGAAAATCCAATGAACAATTTATGCAAAGACATTGGAAGAACATATCATGGTTTTGCAATCTATAAAATAGCCATGAAAAATGGCTAGTATGAAACGTTTATGAAATAGTTATTGGCCATTTTAAAGCATGAACATAACCTCAAATATTTTTATTGCACTTCAGTTTCCATTTTATTATTATTGTTTATGTCTTATGAATGAACTAAAAAATTTTAGTAACTTGGAAATCAATTGATGAATCATATAAATAACGCCTAATTTAACAAGACACGTAAGACGTAGTGTTAATTACTTTGGTAAATTTTAACTTAAATTTCACCTTTTAATATATCGACGCCCCTTTCATGTTTACTGCAGTTCCTAGTCGATGAAGAAGATCTAAGCGAAATTTGGAGAGGCTGCGATTGCATTGGAGAAAACTACAGCACATTAGTCGACGAAGTTGCATTGTGCCATTTAGTTTACTAAAAACTTAATTTTGGTTGATGACATGGATTTTTATATATGGGTGATTCTATTTTAACGGGTAATCGCATGTAATCATTTAATAAACTCACAATGTGAGGTTAAAAAATTATAAAAAAAACTTTTTCCTATACTTTCGGATTTTAGCTTTAAGATCCATTGACTTTTTAATCGCTAATTCCAGTCCAGCTCACGTAGGAACCCTTAATAAGCGAAAAAGTAATCTCCCCTGGGTGTAATCGTATGCAAAATTTTCTTTTTAACGTTGTAGTGATACAGAATGAATAGGTTTTACAGTTTTGAAGGATCAAAAGATAACTTTTATCATTCTAAATACATTCAGTAGAAAAATTAAAAACAGAATTTTCTTTGACCTGCTGTTACAACCGATAAAATGGGTACTTCTTCATAGATAAAAAGCAATAACAGTAGACAGAGCTCTATTTTAATTTTATCAAAATATAAGCTGTCACTAAAACATAGATATATTGTTATTGTACGGTTATTTTCCCAAGAACATTGCTTTGTCGATCACCCAATAAAATTTTGTTTACTTATAAACATCATTTTAATCATGAAAGCTAAGTTACCTTTTCATCGGTAATTCCTCTGGTTCGAAACATTTAACTGTCCCAATAAATATTAGCGTATATTCAAATCTCTATAAAAAAATTAACTTTGAACCAAAGTAAAAAGTTAGGCGAGTTTGATGTATCCCATATTACCAATGATGTTAATGACGTAAATATTTCAATAACAGTAACTACAAAATATATTCAAAATATTTTAGTACATAAATAATCTTACAACGAAATCACAGGTTAAAAAAATTATGAAATCAAAGTAAAACAGTCAACTTTTCAATTCATAAATATTTTAATAACCAAAATTATAACTTATATCCAAAATGACCTATTTCACACTCATGCATGTTAATCACATACTTTACTTAAATATTTGTTCAAGGGTGACCCCTAGACTCAGTACTGATTCCGAGAACGATATGAGTACTCCCCTAACCCGCACTTCCGGACTTCCCGTGCCTCTTGAACTGCATATGAGGTGGCTTGAGCCGATAACAATGACTTGTTTTGCTCGCATTGAGTGTGAGCGAGGCCCCCATCAGCCCAGGCCGATGCAGCCTCTGCAGTACTCTCAAGCGTCGCAGAACCAAGGGATCTTATTTTGACAAGTTGATCTTTACCCTCTAGATAGGAGATAAACTACTTGAGCGCAGTCCTGGATACTCCCACTTACTGGAGCCTGGCCTGCATACGGGTATGGGAAACCCTATCGAATGCCTTACTAAAATCAGACAGGAGAAGTTGCGTAATCTAAAGTTAGTCCACGGCATGCCGGATGTCCTGTCAGTTTCAGTATTGCTGTTTGTGTAGAGTTGCGTTTGCGAAACCCTGCCTGGAGTCGATTTAAGATGTTTTGCTAATCCACGTATTCCAGAAACTGCTAATGTACGATTTTTTCCAGGACCTTCGAGAGAATACTCAGGATTGCTATTGGTCGAAAATCAGAAGCAAAGGATTGCAACACTCGCTTTTTAATATGCTATACGTGAGCCCTCTTCCAGATCCGGGAAGACCCCTTGCTTGAGGGAGAAGTTGAACAGATCCACCAGAATTTGTCCACTGGTAAGGATTGCTTTGACTATGATACTCTGTGGGACTCCATCCTCCCGTACTGCCTGCAAGAAGAATTGCGACATCGCTAGTATGATGTCACTAAACACAATTGGCTGAAATTTGAAACCCTCCTCAGAGGTAGCGTCCGCGGATGCTATTATCTCTGTCTAGATCTTCTAGAAAAGAGATTCCCGCAAAGTGTCTGTTAAGCTCTTCTGGTGTGATACCGTTCAAATCATACCCCTTTGTCAGGAGCAGTTTTAGACCGCGCAGTTCTTTCAAGATGTTTTGGTCACCAGCTGCTAAGAGCCTCCTTGCAGGGAAACGCTACCTGTACGTGTATATCGTTTGTATGTGGCATCTCTTTTCTTGCACATGGCTCTGATCTCTGGGCTTAACCAAGGGAGGTGTTTCTTAGAATATTTGGCCAGTTTTAGGGGAGCTAACTGCTCGACAACCTCCGTGAGGTCAGCCCTTAGACCTTCGACCACTGTGTTGAAATTAGATTCCGTGATGAGTGTCATGGAGTCCCAGTAACAGTGGCCTAACAAGCTGTTCAACTCACCAGCTGAGAGGTTTTTGTAGTCTCGATAGCTGCTTTGATGAGCGGATGGCACAACTTTATGAGTGAGTAACGTGATACTAATAATTTTATGCCTACTGTTGAAGGGGAGCTCTATGGTTTGTGGGTTTGTGTAATTGGCATTAGTGTCTGTGAGTATGATGTCAATCCAGGTGCGAGAGGTGGGAGTTATGTGTGTCGGGCCAGGGTGGACCAGCTGGAGTAGCAACACATCTACAAGCTTGCAAAGCGTTTTAGAGTCATAATTGTCTTTGAGAAGATCAACATTGAAGTCACCCATGACTATTTTTTGACTGATCGAAACAATGGACCCTAAGATCGTCTAAAAGCGACGGGTTTTTGATAAAGGATAATTCTGTCAGAAATAAAAATCCTTAAGGTTTGCGTGAGGTTCGTTATCATTCGTTCTGTTATATATTTTCCAAAAAAAAAAAAGAAAATGCAGTTTAAAGAAAAACAATTTATTTATAGAAAAATACGATACTTTTGTTCTAGACTTACATTTTTTAATTAAAATTAACTCATCGTTGTAACAAATGTACAGTAAGACATTGCAGATTTTAAGACCTTAAAAAGAATTATAAATTATATTTATTTTTAAAAAATTGTATTAACTTCCAATATCAGCAACCTAATGAAACACTTACAACGCCGCAATTTGCTAAATTCAAAACTAGCAGTGGACCAGCCGTAAACTGACAGGGTACAGAACATCGCATCATCATAAATTTGAGTAGATGCTGAGTTTTCAAAGGAAAATTATACCAACCGCAACTGTAACTAAATGTTTACAAAAACTTTTAAATATATATGATATGTATAAATGTAAGAAAAAGATTAACTAGTACAAGAAAAATTCGCATTTTTTAAGCTAATCAGGAGGTAAGCTAACTAAAAGAGGCTCGGAACTCCAGATAAAGATATTTTTAGTGTGTTCTTTGTGTTCTTTAAAGAAAACTTTTAAAACAGCTTCTGCTTCCTTTAACATGAATAATTCATCTTAATTGTTTTTGATAAAGTTGCAAAAAAGAAGCTGAAGAAAAAGCTGAGAGAAAAAGACTATCATACATTTTTTACAATATAATTTCCAAATTAAGTAATGTAAATAGATTGCAATATAGTGAATAAATGCGAACCTACGAATTTTTACAATTCATTAATACATTGATTGCTCAATTTTCAACTAAGCTGAGCAATGAATCAATAATATTCAGTTTCACAAATAAAAAATGAAAGCTTTTCAACTCTGCTTTAGGTTTCTTTCAGCTTTCATTTGAATTATTTTAACTGCTTATTTTATATATTTTTAACTGCTTGTAATTGAAAGATTCATTTTTTATTCAAAATGTAACTTACTTTTTCATAATGCAACTAATTATCACTTACATAGAATTTAAAATTTCTGAACTAGCATCAATGATGCGTTGACCCGGCATGCTAACGTAGAAGAGGTATAGAACAATTCCCATCCATGCAAATGCTACTCTTGCCATGTTGACGTAATTACTGCTACTCATCATTAACTGAAAAAATAATTATAACATATGGCTTTTCGAGAAAGAAATTGTAAATGATGTAAAATGAAATTCTTTATGTCACATCAACGGTTCCGAGACTCAAACATATCAAAGTAAGTCCTGTTGTGATAAAAAAGCATGTTGTAAAAGTCGTTTGTAGAAGGTCAACAAACCTAATGAAAAAATAATGAGTTTTAAAAGATAAAAAAATTAAGAGATTTGATAGGAATTGTAAAAAAGGATACTATACTGGATTGACTGATTGTGCAGCATAATAGAATCACGTACGCAATTGTGGATTTTAGCTTTCAGTGCATCTGACTCATGCGCATATTTACTTTGTGCCAATTCAAATGCCTTTTTTAACCTGAAACTGAAATATAAAAAATGTGTTAATGAATGCGGTAAATATATAATTACCTTCACTTCGTTTAATCTACGTTACTCGACAATGTTGAACAATCCGACAAGATGCTCCACGCAGCAGGCATAGGACGCATCTATTGTCGTATAAAGCATGATGGTGCACATAACGCAGATGAACGTATGTACAAACAGGATGTAATAGTAATCCTGCTGGTCGATGAAGTATTCGCCGTAGAAGCAGAGCACTTTTTGACGAGATTCGTTCAGTGGAATGACAAGATCTAGGAAGGTTGGGATCAAGCAAGGCAGAGTCACAAAAAACGAACCAGCTGTGTACAGATATGCTGGAATGCAAGTTTTTCTATGTATTATGAGTTCTCTGTGTTCCGAAATGCGGATAATTACTATAAACATTCATTTTAATAAAACCCCTTAATTATGGCTGACATCAAGAAGCGATATAAACAACTACCTTCAAAAGAACTTTAGTACAATCTTTACATCTCAAACGTACTGTTGTTAGCAGTCAACATTTTTTAAATTGATTTTTAAAATTTTTATTTTCAGACCAATAAAAATAACCATTGAAATAAATTCGTACAACCTCAAAATGTTGTTTTTGCTACCACAGGGTATATAAATATGCAAATAATTAAATATCTTTATAATCGGCAATCTCAAAGAACAGTAATTGAAATTGTACAAGTGATTCACGATAAAATGAACGTTTCTTTTCTTTACCGACATATCCAATAGTTAAAAAGCGTCCTTGATTGGCAAAACAAGACAAAACCTTTACTTCACCCTCTTCGTTAAATTCTTTCCAGTCCTTATGTATTTTTTCATACACATACTGAAGCTGTAAATGTAATTTTATCAATATTTATTATTTTCTTGTAATAAAGTATACCTTAATTTTTGCAGATGCACGAATTAATTACCTTGGATTCAGCTTGAAAGTTAGTGATGTATTTCAGAATAATTGCTTGAAAATAAAAGAAACCGGTAATATTTTCAATAACTATTTCTGAATTTTTTCCCCATTCGAAAAAAGTTCTAATTATCTGTAATTGAAAAATGAATGATTTAAACATTTGTGTTACATGACGCTTTTTAAATTTTTTATTTTTCCCTCTTAAACGACCAATAAATTAAAAAAAAAAACAACCACTAACCGATAGGACCATAAAATAAAACGAAATTTAGGAACTATAAAGGAAATTATAATAAAGAACTGGACATTTCCAGAACATATTAGAAGTCAAAAGGAAGTCGCTCTCGCGCGGGGCAGACCAAAAAGAATGCGATTATCGCAGGAGGGGTAGGGTTGCTCCCGCCGCCAAGGAACGAAGATTGGAAACTTCGACGGCTATAAATTAAAGAAAATGACCAAAACTAAAAAAATAGACCTTTTTAAAAAATTAAAAGACTCACGGATTAATTTTACTACAAGACTAACATTTTCGCTCAACAATCTAAATTCAATTTTTTTAAACTAATAACCAAAGAAACAATAGAAATTGTTAAATTCATTAATTAACACGAGACCATGACCGGAAGGAGAAAAGTTAAAATACGCTTAAATAAAAAGACCAACCGAACGGAAAATTTCGAAGTTGGCTCGGACCGAAGCCAGGTACGCTGGTAAGCGCAGGGTAAGCGCAAGTACGCGCTTATCAAGCGGGGTATAGGGTTGCATCCCGCCAACCGTCCATGACGCAGTCGAAGCGATCGCTTCTAAGCATACGAAAAATATATGCATAGGAGCGAGAGAGAAAGAAGACAAAATTTATTAAGCACCAAAAATAGATGTACGACCAAAAATGTACTAACGAATGACCATAGTGACTTGGGAATATTGCTAATATTTATAGTCAACCAATTTTTAAAAAATCATTTTAATATCAAATGCCAAAAATAGTATTAATTCAGTTGAACAAAGCCTACAACCATTTAAAATTTTAAATTTTAATCACTAGTAACCGTTTAGGACTCAAATTTAGGATCAATCGCTTTTATATTTTTATAATCAGAATCTACCATAACTATATTAATCTTAAGACCAAAAAGCAAAGGAAACGCTGTAATTGAGGGGATGCGAATTAAAAAATGCTTAGCTTTTGATCGAATCAATCATTTTAGAGGAAAATCTGTTTTTATAAATCAAAAAAGCATTCCATTAAGCACCAACACTTAATTATATGTATGTGTGCGTACGTATCGGTGAAGCGCAAGGTCAGGCCGGGGAGGGGAAGTACGACCAAAGCGCAGAGCTTCAAGCACGGAGGAAGAGAGGGAGGCGACGAAGCCTGGAAGAAAGGTAGTTCGGGGAGAAATGTTTACGTTGCATTTCTCCCCTATTTAAGATAAGGCCCGAGCGCTCTCGGCCTCTTGACCACCACCGCATCAGTACGTGCCGTGTAGTCCTTGAGCGCACACCGAAAAGTTTTAAAGAAATAGAATCGTGGAGAATCGTTGAAGTTTAGAGAAATAGGATCGTAGAGAACCACCAAAATTTTAAAGAATAAAATATCAGAGAATTATCGAATACAAATTAAAAATTTGAAATTAAGTCGCGAAATGCGTAAAATAAAATCAGTGACTTAGAGAATCTTTGAATCCGCGCTAGAGGCAGAGTCCTTGAATTAAGAAGCATCGTGAACTTGCTCGTGACCGTGATCGCAAGACCGAGGAATCGTTGAAAGATCGCGCACCAAGACCAACACGAGGAGTCGTCGAACGAGGTTGCTAAACAGGGAGCGAGCAACTCCAGGTCAAAGACTAAGGAGATAAGCGTAAGAAATAAGTATATAAACATATATATACATATAAATATCATGTTAAAATTTTTTGTCTTTATCTCTCTCAATTTCGCGTGCGCGGTGCGAAATTTCATTATTTTTGTATCTCGAGGGCCCGTACGGGACTAATCGAGGCCCCAGCTCTGAGAAGAGCAAATTGTATCTTAATAAATAAATACTAAAATCCAAAATTAATTTGTGTTTGTGTTTTTATTTGTTACTCACGTAACACGAATGAATGTTTACGCGTACAACACGCCCCGGCTATGATCAAGCTGTGGCGACTTTGTCATATTTATAAATCAAACGCATAATCTCTAAGCAGCGCCTAAAATGATGTTACGTAAGAAAAATTAAGCGTCTTTATTTTAAAATATGAGTATATACAGCCTGTGCCCAATTTTTCTTACACTATGCTCTCTTCTTGAGTTCCTTGAACAGTTTTTCGGTTGGCGCAGGATGTTTATGGGGACTCCCTCGCTATGACCAGACTATGACGGCTTTTTAAGCTGAAGAAAATAAAACGCATACTCTCAAAACAATCCCAGAAACATCTCTACGATAGAAGCGATAAGTTCCCTTATAAATTGGGTGACGGTTCTTTGTCCATACCAGTTACGAGGAGAGTTACCTCCAGGGCATATCTTGCTGCAATGATGGAAACATCAGAAACCAGTGTCTTAGCAGTGCGCGGTGTAGTCCTCGAGATAGCGCGAATTTTGCGGTTCCATAGGACAGCCGTTTGGCGTAGGTGCGACAGCTGATGGAAACGTCGAATCCAGGCGACTTCTTTTACCGCGTTAAAACGCGAGTTATGTTCCTACTTTCGCAGGCTGGATTCAGGAGAATTGCGTGTCTGCATAATTCTCTTTTCCGATATTCTGACAGTGTAATGAACATAGTGGGTGAATATATTACACGTGTCGAAATGGAGGTGCTACCCACTCTGCATCGTGTGACGGATGCTTATTTGGAGATACAAGGTAAGAATCATTGATTAAATACTTAGTCAATTTTTAGAAAATAAACTTATATTAAATTTAGAAGTTTTTTTCATTAAATTTAAGATATAGTTTTAAATTTAAATTTAAGGTGAATTGAATTTACTAATTTTTACGAATAATCTTTATAAACTAAAGTTATATTAAAGGTTCATCATAAGGTATATCTTTGCATGTGCGCCTCCGAGCGCCTCCAAGCTGCGGATCGATGACGAGATTGTCGCCCTGGCAGATTGATTGGGCGATGCCCATTCTGCCGGTACTCAAATTCTAGAGCCTAAGAAGATGTATTCATTATCGTCACCGTTCATTCTGGAAGCTGAAAAAATAAAAAAATTTGTAGGATGGTTTGGGAAGGATAAGTTTCTTAAGACAATAGAATTTTAAATCTTATTTATTAAAATAAATGAAATATATATATGTCGCGTAACTCGTCCATAACGTTCAGCACCTATGACCGGAATGTGTCGAGAGCGCTGTCGCTCCGCAATTTTATAGTGGCAGTCAGCGTGGACTCGCGCCGCATCGCCTTCTGCTCCATGTCCACTATGTGCCCGGTTTTAGGCTGTCGAGGGTTCGGCAGTCAATCGCTACGGTGAATGCGAGCCCCCTCCACTAGCCTCGCGCTCCACAGCTTCGCCCCAACTTCCAGACTCGGGTTTCGCGGTATCTTCACCGGCGAGAAGACTTATCGCTAAATTCGCCGATCGTTAGAACTCTAACGGCTCTCTTTTAACTAAAATTACTTTTTATATTATTTAGTTGCTACATATTTATAGTTCTTTTGTAGAATTTTTAGTTTCTGAGAAAAAAATTAAAAACTGAACAATTTTAAAACTTATTTTGCATCACATTTTTTAAACTTAACTCGCTCTAACTTCGACAAATATGAACGGATCTTCTTGATTTTTACCATGGACACGTAAAATAGTATGGCGCTATTGGCGAACTCATAAAAAGTTAAATATTAAACACTTTTCATTAAACAATTTGATCGTAAATTGTTTAATGAAAAAAAATTGTTTAATTTTTAATTATTCTTGATTATTTTTGATTATTATTCAGTTTATTGAGTTCAAATAAAAGTTTTATGGTTAATTAATAAACGAAAAAAAAACATTTACATAACGCAGGTATTAATACAGAATGGCATCAAGATCATTTCGCATGTGCACCTGCATATGTGACACTTCATTCAGTGCGTTCGGTCTCTCTCCTATATCTTTCGCGCATGTCGTGTACTTTCTACGCTCCACCAGTATACAATAGCAGAATATGAATTAATTCAATCGACAAATTCATCAGATTTACAAACAAATTTTAAAGCGACAAAAATCTGAGGTCTGATTTCTAAAATATATTTATAATACTAAAGTTTTATAATACTAAAAGTACATTTTTAAAAAAGACCTTTGCATATTAAATCATGATTACTTGAAGGGGCTTTTTTGTAATAGGGCCAACATTTTTGTATTGCGATGCTTAAGTAATTTTATTTTAAGCTAACTTTTTGTAAATAAGTCGATATAATAATACTTATTACTTGACTAATGCAATTTTATGCATTTTCAAAAAGGACCCCGCACAAAACTTATGGGTTTTGGTTTCCGGTGAACTTGGCTGACTTTTTGGTATACTACTAATACTTCAAGGCCCCTTGATCAAAAGTGTCCATAGGCACAAAGTCTCAAAATGAATAATTCTCGAGATATAATAGGAGGTTGAAAATCTGAATTTACATTGCAAAGTATATCTATTACTAGATCCATAACGACAGTTTTTGTGGTCCTGGCTTAATTGGCTAGAAATATAGTATGTCTTGAATCGAAAGTGTCTGGGTCAAAATCCAAAAATACCCTGTTTTTAGGTATAGTGTATTTAATTTTTTTCTACACACATATATAGATATACTATACGCATTGCAAGTTCAGATTTTCAACCTCCTGTGTTTCGGGAACTATTCATTAAGATTTTGTGCCTATAGACACTTTTGATCAGGGGGTCTTGAACCTCCTTGAAGTATAGAATGCCAAAAATTCAGCCAATTTCACCGGGAACCAAAACCCATAAGTTTTGTGCGGGGTTCTTTAAAAAAATATGGATTATGTCTAAATAATGACAAAATTATTTATAATTTTTATAAATATATTTTTTAAACATAATTTTTCCCAATTTAAGTTAAATTAAGTTTTCGATTATCCTAAAATTGCGCTGCACCTTCTAATGCAAAAACTAACGCAGAAAAATGAATCGCGACTCGTTACACTGCGCAATATCGTGGCGCCCAAGAACGTTGACCAAAGATGACCAAAATTGACTAAAATTCAGTTATAAAAATTTGTAATACTTAAAAATATTCTATCTTTCAAAAAATAATAAATTTCAGACATGTTTTATCTTTGTGTTTTTATTAAAAAATTTACAAAGCATGATCCTTCTGCAATACAATAGTGTATAAATACATTCTTATTGTAAAAATAATACTAATTATTAAAATGCAAAATGTTGTATAAACCTGGTTTATCACAGTTTTGAATCTTTAAAAAAATGGTTTGACTTCTATATATCTTGAAATTGTTATAGCAAATATTTTTTGCGTGTAATTTATAAAAAATGTTGACGGTTTTTAATAACTGAGCTCAGTAAAAAATGTATATTAAAGACTTTCTAAAGAAATTCTCATTACTTCTAAATTTATAAAATAATATTTTCCTTGAATACTGATTTTGTACTAATTTTCTTTCTTACAATAAAAATTTCTTATTTGATAATTAAATTTTTATTTCGAGCTGTACACAGGCCCCAGCCATTTTACTACCATAATTGTCAGGTACATATAGTCTATCTTGACCTCCATGACAAAATTTTATTTTTCTTAATCCTTTGCCATAATTTTCAAATTTATGTGTAAACTGTATAAAAGAGAATAAGAATAAGAAGTAATAACATTAGTTATATTTTTTTTATTATTTTGTACCTACTTTAAACCACTGATTCATTTGATCACCTTCTATAATTTTACTGTATGTTAAAGTTTCTATTGCTGTCCTATCAGATCTTTGCTCTCGAAGTAATTTAATTGTGCATTCATAAACTGCTGGTACATTTGGACGAGAGCAGAACCATTCACTTACCTGCAAAAGAAGGATTAAAGCATGTTATTTTGAAGCTTTGCTAATAAATGTGAATTATATTAATTTAAAATATTTATTAGTTACTTTAATTTCTAAACACTTGTGTGCAAAATATCAATTTATTAAGAAATTTTTATTTTGTCAATTTATTATACCTTAATTGCAGGCTGTAAATAATCCAATACATTTTCTGAAAAACCTTCATCTACAAGATTAATAATTTGTTCTTTAGAGCATTTGTGGAAAGATGTAACAAAACAATGATGTTTGTTTTCAAAAACTGGATCATCTGGCAAGGGTTTAACACCTTGAGGTGATGGCTCTACAATCCAATCACCATTATCTGTTATATACCAATGTCTAAAATTCTCTGCTCCCGAATGATTTTTTATTAAATTTTTATAAAAAGGTGTTTTGTTGCAAATAAAAAAATACCAAGTCCATGGAGTCTTTTCATTATAAGGTAAAGTTTTACTCAATGTAAGTTCTGCTTTCTTATGCCAAACGTAACTTCTAATAAGGTAATGCCAATGCTTACAAACTAATTGACATAATAATAATGTTTTGTGATCAGTATAACAAAGTATCTTTGATAATAACTCATCTGGAATATTTTTATTCAAAATAATTGATCCATTATTGCTCACATCATCATAAGTCATTTGTGACTTTTTAAAAATATTCAAAAATTTCTCATTCTCTGTATCTGAAAAAGTAACTTTCTGTTTCTTTGCCTAAAAATGAATAAAGGATGAGTAATACAAAGATTTAATTCGCTCAATACAGTTTTTATAACCACAATAAATTTTATATTTTTAGGGATTATACGGCTGCTTATTTACCTTGCACTTTAACATTTTCCTCGTTTTGAATTTTATATAAAACCATGTATTCTTCATTCACGTTAATAGGCACTGGTAATTTTTCATCAAATCGGTTGCTTCAGTGTTTTTTACGATGAGACGCCACTTCGCCGGAAAGCCATTTTTGACGCCATGTGGTGTTTTTATTCTTTCGAGTAGCCCCTAGCAGACGAAAAGTTTGTTGGTAAACAAGACCTAAAATAGATATTTACGGAATATAATACGGATTTTCTAGTGTTCCATTAAAATAACTCGATGTCTAATCAGTCTAATATAAAAAAAGTGATAATGTGAAAAAATATGTTTTGCCATTTTTAATTTAAAAAAGCTTCGCCTTTTGATCTACAGTACATTTGTATATATAATATGTATATATGTTTAGAACACAAAAATGATCGAAGAATCAATAAATTTGCAGCTTAAGCTGCAAATCTACAAAATAATTAATTAACACTTATGAAACTTTTATGTCACATATATTCGTAATCGTGACATAATACGCCGGTAATTCCGTATTTTTTTTCGTTCATTTACACACCTGCATATAGTCGTGCACAGTCATAGTTGAAGTGTATAACGTGTATACATTATGAATGACTCATTATTGAGAAATCAGTATAAATCAGCTGACGTATTTATTCCGTAAAAATCATGGCTTTAAATTGAAAAGAATCTTAGTGTAAAAGTTAGTATTTATTGTATTATACATATTAAATATTTACATAAATAAAAGAAAAGGAGATAGTTACTGTTTAATTTAATAATTACGTTCTGATTGTAAAAGTATGTGCAAAATAATTGATTAATCGAAATGTTAAGGTTATAGTTCAAGGTCACTTGAACGTTTTTTAAATTTCTTAAGAAACTTTAAGTGTTATGGGACAACTAAGTGCCAAAATAAGAGAAATGACTGAACCAGAACCTCGAGTACTGTATGATGAAGCAGGTGATAATGGATTATTATTTCGCGATATGTACATTCCTGCAGAGTTATTGTCAGAAATCTTATGCTATGTTGATTACAAAACGTTGAACGTTTGTCAATTAGTTTGCAAACGATGGAATTCTATTATTAAGGATTATGTGTGGCGCAAAAAAGCTGAAATGGTATTACACTGTCCTCTACCTGTTGATCAAGAAGCACCATGGACTATGTATGCTTTAATTTGTCATAAAAAACCTTTTAATAAAAATCTCATAAAAGATAGTTCCAGAGAAAATAGAATAAGTTCAGATTGGATAGTTGTTATTGATGGTGGAGAAGGTTGGAATGTTGAACGCCCTCCTATTGGAGTACCACGATTACCTGATGATCCAGTATTTAATGAAAAAAATCAATGTTTTGTTACTTCATATAGTAGATGTTGGAAAATGCAAGTTATTGACTTAGTCAAAGAAGGTTTCTCAACATATTTATTAGATAAAGTCAAACCAACTATAAAGGTAAATAAGTCAAACCAACTATAAATCTTAATTATTAATCATAATTAGTTTCAATTGTAAATACTAAAATTCTATTTTTAATGTAAGCACTCAGTAATATATATATATATATATATTTATCTTTACAGGTGTCTGAATGGTACAGCTGTCGGTGGGACTGTCCTGCTGAATATTTGTGCGTAGTTGAACTTTTCAAAGAAAAAATAGGATTTGGACAAGAGATTGTATTAGATACTTTTGCTTTTTCTAAAATTCTAGAAAATGAGGAGCAAAATCAATGGTTTAAAGTAAGTAAAAAGGAAAGCATAGTGTGTTGAAATATGATTCTTATAAAATTATTTTAAAATTTTTTAATTTATTATAGCTTGAACATGAATTTAAAAACTACAGCGAAGGGTTAAGAAGAATCAGATTCTCTCATGGTGGGCAAGATAGAAATTTTTGGGCTGGTCATTATGGTTCTAAAATGGCAGGAACTTGTATTACGGTAGAAATACCTGAATCTTATAAAAATATCAAATCAACTATCGATGATTTAGATACTGAATAATATTTTTTTAAAACATTAACTGCAATTTATAATAATATTTATGAAATAAAATAATATTTTGTCTGATAAATATCTAAAAACGTATAAGCTATTTTTGCTTTTTAATTTATCATAAATATTATTATAAACAATTAAAAAAGTTATGTTTTAATAATTCTTTTGTGATTTAATTTATGCGTTATTTATATTTCTAGTTATAATATTTTTTTTAAATAGCCAATTTGTAACATATGTATATTGCAGTATTGCAACTGAATCTGCACGACCATTATTTTTTGTTTTTTTTTTTATAATTTTATTTAACGTCACTCTATTTATGCTCCAATGTGCTTAACAGTGACGGGGGTCATTGGTGAGTTTTGCTAAACAAAAACTTGTGTTTTAGCACAGTGGTGCTTGTTTCGATTGGTAGAGACTTTTCGAAAAATCCGGCAGACATTTTTTAAAAAATGCCTTCGAAAATTTCGAACTGACGAGACTTCGAACTCAGGTCCGCCTGAACCAAACACCGCTCTAAAACCATTATTTTTAAGATAACGTAATTTATTTTGTAAAATGATTAACTGCAGTTGAAAGCATAATGGTCCATGAAGTGATATTTAAATTGAAACCAAGATACAAGGTAATAATGAACAAAATGGTTTTATATAACGAGTTCATAATACTTTTTTAATATTATGTTTGTAATAAAGTTTAATGATATTATAATAAAGAATGTTTGATATATTTTAAAATAAAATTCTTTTAAAAGCATAAAGAAATTATTTTTATTACACAAAACCTTCCCCCTTTTTTAAAAGTATTAAGTAGATTTTTAATTTGTTGTTCCTTTTCTATGGCATCTGCCATATAGTAGTCTGAAGAAGGTGCTGATGAAGATGATGTATTAAATATGTAAATCTTGAGTACAATAAATCAATCAAATAGAATAAAACAATTCAATGTATTTCTTTTAAAATAAACTGTTAAAATTAACTTTTTTTCACGTTTCTTGTTTTTCACTATTATATAGTGCAAGATAAAATTTCAAAACTTGCCGCTTTCACTTTCACAGGGGCTGCAGAAAATAACGTTGGTACATACTTCGGGCGGATTCGGCAAGTCTCGGCAAGTTGGCGTGCAAACTGAACGGCTATCGCCATATTGCCTCATTATAAATTGCTTTACTGTAGACCACGGTGTAAGAAAGAGAGGTGGACCGACGGACCCCAACTCTCTGTGACGCTTAATGAAGCACTTCGCCTGGTCTC
>UCOL01004065.1:0-16039 GCA_900474335.1 Ormyrus nitidulus
ACTTTAATGTGTATATATATAAAACTTCTTAAATTAGAATATTAAAACTTCAAAAAATTAAATAGTAAACTTATTAAAAAATTAATAAAATAAAATTTGTTTTAATTACAATTAATGACTAGAATATGTTATTTTTAAAAATATTTTGCTAATAGAATATTCTTTATAAACATTTGTTATTATCCCAAGCCACAGTGAAAATGCTATATAGATTTAATCTTATATTTTGCATTTTCGTTTAGATTGAGCTATGAAATTAGTATTTAATTTCTTTGTAAAATGCATCATATGTACATAAATTTTAAAAATCACTTTTAAATTAATAAAAAATTCCTATTCATTTTTTCGTATTAAAAGAATAAATCTTAACAATCTTCCAAGTCGTGGGCGCGTTTTTTTGCTTGTTTGTACATTCTTTTGTAAAACTTTTCTAAATTTTTATAAAATCCTTTTCTTACTTCATTATTTTGACTACATTCACATGATGGGGAATTTTCTAAATCTCTGAAAATATAATTTATTTACTTAATTTTTTAATTTATTTAAAAAATTATACATTTTTTACCTCTCTAGACGATTGGAATTTAATTTTTCTTTGGTTTCTTCTAACTGTTTTATTTTAGCAAGAAGACTGAAAAATAATTTTTTCTTCATTAACATAAAATTTAATTAATAATTTATTAATAGACTCACATAGATCTAGTTTGGTCATCTTTTAAAGATGGAACACTGGTTGATCTATACATGCTATGGTTTTTATATTTTTCTGCTGTGGAGCGTTTTGGACATAAATCATCGTTTTCCAGTTTAAAGGCACTTTTTCTTATATCATTTTGTAAATCAAGGGAGTGTATTGCATTAGATAATTGTGATACATTATTTTTACAGTTATTAGAAATAGAATTGCTATTTAATGTACTTAAAAGTTTTGGTTTGCTCTCTTTGCATTGAATACGTGAGTTTTGATAATTTGATAGATCATACAATTTAGCTAAACTATCAGACTCAGATTTTTTGTTGGAAAAATAACATTTATATTTAAAACAAATTGGACAACTATCAAAAATATGGGCATCATTACAGATACTGTAATTTTCACGAGATCTTGGAGAATTTGTTGCATAACTACACGTCTGTCTCTTTTCTGATCCAGATAAATAACATTGGTCTTTTAAAGGCAATAAACATTGGTTGGGAGATTCACAATTGCAATCATGAACAACTTCAACATTCTTTTGTCGTTTGCGGCATCTACAAAATAAATACTTAAATCTATTTAATCATAAAAATTTATTAATATTGACTTACAATCGACTTATATAAGAAGAATCTTGTTTTCCTTGACGGCTGTGGCATACTCTTTTTTGTCGAAGAACTCTTTTGATAGGAGGTGATACTTTCCTTTTATGAATACAAGATTGATTCTAAAAAATTGAAAATTTAAATTAATTCTTACAGCCATTATCTATGTAAAATTCTCTTAACTTACGCACCAAAGAATTTATAACTTTTGGATTAATTATATGAGCTTTTGGTGGTTGTACATCAAAATCTGTAACTTCTTCTATTGTAGTTCTGGTTGAAACTTCAATTTTAGGAGATAAAATGCCCTACAAAATATTAAACATAAATTAAAATTCTTTAAGTATTAAAAAATTGAACTTTATTTAATTTTTTTACTGGAAAGAATTTTGAAGGTTCCATAAGCAAGTCAACGTCAATTCCAGCTAATAATCCTTTAAAACAAGGCACTGGATACAATAAATCAACTAAGTTTGTTTCAAATGTGGCTAAAGAAACATTCCTATTAGCTGTAGGAGAACATTGGAGCATTTCAGCAAAAATATACTCTTCAGATAATTTTTTTTCCAATTCTGCCAATGTTATTACACTAGCAAATACTTTTTTAAATGTAAACTTATTGTGATACAAAAGAGGAAACACAGGACTTAATTTGTGAGTTGCGACACATGTATCAAATATGTGTATTTTCATAACAACTTTGCCATTGGGACACAGCCATACTCCTGGACAAGTAACCTGAAATAAGTATAAATTAAATAAATTTTTTCTGTTTAAAACTGTTTTCTCAAATTGTATGAGCTTACAGCATGTAGATCAAAATCTATTTTAACACAAAAAGCTCTTCCAACCATGATAAAACAATAATTTATGCATAAAAACTTTGTAGAAAATAATTATACAATTCCAGAATATTAGAAAAATAATTATAATACTATAAATTCTTTTATAACTTTACTTAATGGAAACTTTATTGTAGATTTACATATGTGCCGAAAACCAAAAAATATTGTTCTAAGTTGTTAAAGTTCGAAAAGAGGGTTGAAGACAAAGTTTACTTGGTATCAAAACATTCTACGCCATCTTGTAAAAACTGTTTGAGATTTGAGTTGCTAGGAAACCCGGCATGCATAATTGATTGTTAGATCTTATCAAATCATCTGAATACGCAATTGTAGTATTGTACGCGTAAAGTGTAAATTTGAACGTGTTTTTCTTCTTCTTTTCGTGTTAGTGGTAGTGGCTCCAGCCAATCGCGGCTACATTGCCATCGGCATGTCATGCGCTTGCGCGCTAGAGGAACAGTAGGCGGGAGTTTAAAAAAGGACGCGTGTTCGTCGGAAGAATCATGGAAGATCTGCACTATGGAGAGTCCTTTTAAGAGGTGTAAGTGTCCAAGGATTTGTCTTGGGATCGTCGCAACAGGGTCCCAAGAAAGCCCTGAAAGCAGGGCTAAGTTGGACTCGGCCGCGAGGATCCAGCCGTCGGAATAGAAAGAGGCAGTAGAGAGAAATATTAGATGAAAAGAACGTGTTTTCAAACAGGTACTGAAAATGGTGGAAATCACGTATGCGCATCAACAACTTTTAAGGATGTGAGATCTTTTACTTTATGACAGCAAGAAATTTCGATTCAAAATCTACATTTGTAAGTATTAATACGCTTCGCGTCCCTCGCAAGGTCATGTGTTACACACATAAACTCATACTTGCTCGGGACGCTTGTTTCTGCGCGTCCCTTGACTTGCTTATATGTATTGTTTTCAATTTCTAAAGTGTACGAATATAACGCTTAGGATTTTCAAGAAGCTCTCCATGACTATAATAAAATGTTATTAGACTTTTTAGGATTTAAAAAGTTAAAAAAACATTTGTGCGAAAATATAGATTATATTTTTATATAGTCTTCGACTATAAACTATGGAGATTTAATCTAAAAATTAATCGTTTATTCTACGAAATGTAAAAAAGTTCGTTTAAACTACCTGCATTTAAATATGATATTTTGTTTTCATTTCTTTTATGTAAATTTTTGTTTGTATGAATATGGTTGTCCTTTATAGAAAAAAGCAAGTCTCAACTACTGTTATAAAACAACAACGAATAAATGAATTTAACAAATTTTTTTTAATTTTAAAAATTTAGTAAAAGAGGAAAGATATAAGTGGTCGCATTTTTTTCAGTTTTCAGCTTTTTATTCAAAAACTATTTGACAAAATGGCTTGTCTAAATAGTTGATGTTAATTAATTTTGTAAAAAAATGAAATATATTAATTCAATAATTAATCCTTTATTATTAGTAATTTGTACAAAAATTTCAGTGCTAAAAATATCGATTTTTCATATAATTATATCATAAAAAATCTGTGCCTTAGAGTAAATCCCCCTTTACACGTATAAGACTCCCTTTACGCAAAAGACGGAGATAGCAATATAAACTAAATTGTCGCGCCGTTGCCGCAGCTGCTCGACAAGCACCGACTTGTTCAGCCGAAGTCAGTTACGTTCTAGAGTCTGAACCGAGCGGACACAGTGCGGAGTATACGTTTGAATTTGCTGGAATTTAGTCTTAAATCTTTAGTTTTAAATCTCGCGGACATTTTTGTTTAACAACTTAAATTTCGAATTAAAGTTTGTGATTTTGGTTTTATAGATTTCTATATATAGCTATGGAGCGGTATCGCGATTTATATAAATCAAATAGACTTTTAATTTCAAAGAAAGAGTTAAGAAATCAAGATTTGTGTTCCAATCGGAGGATTAAACGCAGTGCAGCTTTCGACGCTCACAGAAATGTATCTCCTAAATTAAAAGGTAAATTCATAATGACTAACTGAAGTTGAGATCTTATTGAGAAGCTTTCAGTTTTTCGAATTAGCAGTTATAAAGTGCATCTATGAGGAAGGAATAGCGAAGTAGGGTGGCAGAACTTCAGTGTACACTACAAATTTTTCGCGGACGCTATTCCTACTAATTTTTTATACATAAAAAGAAAATGCATTAAAAAATTTGTTTTTTAAAATTTTAGAGACTAAAAACTTGAAACATGTGAGAGAAAACGAAATGTTTTAGATTCCCTTTAAACTTTTAAAATAAACAAGTTTTATTTATGATGATTAAAGTACTTAAAAATAAATATTAATAGTTTCTTTTTTTATAGAGAGCAAACCTAAAAAAATTAAAAAGGTCAACAATAAGGAAAATCCGTACAAACGATTACAAGATAAAAGCAAAAAGATTGTTTCCAAGCCAAAGCCGCGACCATTTGTTGTAGGAGTTGTCAGGCACAAAATTCATTCTCCACCATTTTTACACGGACCTCTTAAAAGTGCAAAACCACAGAATAATTTGTCTTGTCCACCCCCTCCAGGCAAGGTATGAAACAATTTAATTTGTATTAATAATTTAATATGCATAAATTTTATTTATAATATTAATTAAAATTTCTTTTATTTTTTAGTCATTTGCACCAAGAAATTATAAATTTAATGCTCCAACGGGATTAAAAGTAAACTTCGCAACTCCTAAGAGTCAGACGTCCCCATTTACTCTTAGGAGTCTTTTTAAGAAAGAAGAAAAAGTTAATACAAAGGCGAAAGAATCTCCTCTTCGAAATGTAACAGTGCGTCGTCCATTAAGACAAATATCTAATATTTCTCCGCTCTGCAGTAACGCTTCACACTTCGAGAAAAGCAAAGGTTAGATGAAGAATTTAGTAAATTTTATTCTAATATAGAATCTTGCAGTATATTTCTTAACACTAAAGTATAAAAAATTCGTAGTTAGAGCGTCCTTCCAACAATGACATTTTTGCTAATTTATAAGATATTTAAGTTTCTTTTTCGCTAATAGAAAAAAAGTGAAACATGAAAATACTGTTTCATTTCTTTCTGAGAGACCCCTAAATAGTACATTGTACAACAAGGGGAGAAAGTAAGTTATTTCTAGCGAGGATGAGGTATTCTGCACGAGTCGAGGGCACCGAAGGCGCCCGAGATAGAGACGAGTGCTGAAAACCTCACCAGAGTTTGAAATAGCTTTTTTTCCCGTGTTACACACCGTGCTTTTTTTTAACGAAAGCATAAAAAGCCCTCTTTTCGTGTCAGAAAATAAATTGGATAAATGATCGTGCATTTCAAGTCGTGCACAGAAATCGTAATAAATAGCTTGAAGCGGAGAAGACGACGTTTTTCCCCGGTAAGCCCCGCCAGAGGCGGGGAGAAAGACTTTTTTCCCCGTTTGTCAAAACATCTTGTCAAACGCTTGAAATGCTCAATTTTCTATGCTACTCTCTAGCGTGAAATAAGGGCTATTTCATGCTTGCGTTGGGAAAAAACTGTTACTAAAATGTATATTATTTATACATACACTGAGAGAAATGTTTTACTAAAAATTACTATCAATGTGTATGCAAACTTGCATTATCCTAAAAAATTAATATACTATGTACAAAAATTTAATATAATTGCAGTAAAAATTGATATAGTTCTATTAAATTTTAGTATATAGTTTAGTAATTTTTAGTAGAACATTTCTCTCATAATCAGTGTAGTCAGCAACACTACGGTTTTCCAAATTTAATAAAAAGTCTTAAAAGTTAAAAAAATAAAAATTTAATAGTAACAGTAATATTATATAATATTACCTCCACAGCAATGACTATAACAGGAATATTGCTGCAATATTACACTGTCTCAGCAATGCTGATATAACATTGCCATTATTGCAGCAATATTGTTGCGATAGTCATCGCTACGGGAGTACGTATCTCGCATCTTCTTTAAAAAAATGTCTCTTAAACAGCAATTGACAAAAATAAATTTAAACATTTAGGAAAAGAACTCTGGACAGAACCTAAAGAAGGAATGAAAGATGAAACACCTGTTTTTGGAAGATTAAACTTACTTAAAATATTTGAAGCATCGAAAATATCGAAAGGTATATCGCATTAAAAATGGTTTCACTGCGTTTCTAAGTTTGTTATTTATGTTAAAGATATTCAAAACTTTTTATTCCGAATAATAATAAAAAAACATTTTATTATAGATAATCTTGAAAACAATTTCTTATCTCCTAAGATAGATAGAAATTTTGATGTAAAAAAGAAGTAAGTTTAAACTTTTTAACTTCCTGGTAAAAAAGTACTGTTAAATTAATTGTTTTAATTTCTGTTATTTTAGTCTCAATGACAAAAAATTATTTGATTCTCCTCGTGATGAAATGAAAAAAATAACATCTATAAAATGTTCTGATAAAACACCTATTTTACAAAAAATAAAATTATCAGAAACAAGTTTTGATATGAAGGTATTATTTTTTAAATAATTTATTATGCATTCTTTTTTAAATAATTTATTATGCATTCTTTTTTAAATTCTTCTTTAATAATCTGTATAAAATGTAAATGATCCTTTAATTTTTCAGAATCAAAATCGTGTGTTAAATGAGATTATTTCTCCAACTTCATTGAAAATAGATGAGAATTTGGAAAATAGTATTAAGCAATCGGAAAAACAAGTATTACATTCAATAAAAAAATCTGAATACAAAGAAAATGATCGAAATCTAGTGATAAATAAAAAGCCTTCTACAATTTCATTCAAAATAGATAATTTAGTCAAGACTGTTGAACAATCAGAAAAAGAATCAGAAGCGGATTCCAACAGTAATTTTGAGCCAATAGAAAATGATATTATTATAACTAATGTAGATGTTGCTAATGAGGTAACTTATTATAAATAACATACATTTTTAATAAATAAGTAACACAACGACGGGAAATACTGTCAAATAGTATCTTTTATTCACAAAGACAATGTTTCGGCTGCATTTTTGGCAGCCCTTTCCAAGTCAATTGAGTTGACAATTATAAATACGTTTTTCGTATAGAAAAACGTACTTATGATTGTCAACCAGTATTAGTTTACGTCTTGACTAGTACGTATCGAAAAACGTACTTATAATTGTCAACTCAATTGACTTGAAAAGGGCTGCCAAAAATGCAGCCGAAACATTGTCTTTGTGAATAAAAGATACTATTTGACAGTATTGCCCGTCGTTGTGTTATTTATTTATTTGAAATACAGTTGTCAGTCGAGTCTATTACATGTTAACATACATTTTTTTAAGAACTAAATTATAATATTTTTAGCAACAAGAATACTTTGATGCCGATACACCTATTGATAATCGACTGCAGTCTTTTAAGGATTCCAATTCAAAAATAGAAAATAATAGTTCTATGCAACATGATACATTATCCTGTATTGATAATCTGTTAAACAATAAAGAGTCAGACAATGAAAATAAAAAAATAGAATTAGAAAATACAATAGGGTGCGAAAAAATAAAAAATAATTTAAATTTGCAATTAACAAACTTTGTAAGCTTAGAAAATAAGGTATGTGAATATTTTCACATTTAATTTATTTTTTTTTCTATTTTAAATAAAATTGTAATGCTTTTCATTAGATCAATCCTGATGTGGCTTTTAAAGAATTAACTAATCCCAAACAGCAAACTCAGCTTGACAGTTTAGAAAGCTCACATTACGAAATAATTGAAAAAATTAATACTAATTATTCGGAGTCAGACTTTAATCAATCAGAAAATGATCATTTCAATTCAAAGGTATTTAAATATTTTCATGAATTTCCCTTTTAAGTATACACTTCGTTATTAACTATATAAATAAATGATTTGGAGCGAAAACATTCCACTTCTTTGAACAAAACATTAGAGAATATAAACGTAAATTAAAAATTTCATTTCTTTACCTACAAATTTTCAATTAATTGTACTAAAAATCAGAAATAGTAAAAAAGAAAATATTTTTTACAGACAATAGGTACACCATCATTAATTCAACCTAAATATCAAGTTACAATTACAACCCCGTCTGGGTCAGAGAAAAATTGCACTATGGAAAGCAAATCATACAGAATAGTAATAGTACTTATTATAAAGATTGTTTTAATAAAAAGTATTTTTAAATCATAAGTTTTTTAATTGCTTCTTTAGATCATAAATGAAGAGATAAAAACGAAAATGTATGCGCAACATCCAGAAACTGTTACTATTTCGGATTCTCCGGATATAAAAAAACAAATACCGATTCACAAATCAACAGTAAAAAATAGTAACGAAGTTATAGATCTCGTTTCTGATGAAGAAGTATTATTAATTTTGTTATTTTACGGTAACCTTTTTTATGTATGATATTATTAAACTTCACATTATTTGCAGGAGGATCACACTGTGTTTTTATCGAAAGTTCTACCATTATTAGCATCAGCTTCTCCTAAAGGGAATAAAAAAAGAGTACCAATGGGTTCAATTGAAAATATCCCAGTAATTATTCTTTTATTAATCAGTCCAAATTAAATTATTAGACACTTTTAAATACAATTTGTCACATTTTTTTAGATATTACATATTTCGCCATGTAAAACGCCTCGATCTCATTTGGTTGCAAAAGAACATTCTCCAATAAACAGCCCTTTAAGAGTGTTATCTTTGCGGAACAGACATGTGGAAATTTCACCGTCGCCAAAAAAATCAACTCCAAGGGTAATTTTTTTATTTGTATAATAATTATATATTAATATCCAGTATTTAAAAACTTTCTAAAAACTATTTTTTTTTTTTGTAAAACAGAAGCAAAGAAGAAAGAAACTTGATCAAACATTTACTCAAGAAAAATAAAATATTAAGTTTTGAAATAAGGATTTGCACGGTATTTTATAAATGAATTATAGATCAGTATTATGTGAATTAATTTTATTTTAAAAATATTACATTTAATGTTATTGATTTTATGTTTAAATATTTAATGTAAAATAATTGTTATGTATTAATAATATAAGTGATTGTAAAAAATTATGTTTTTTTGTATTTATTATACCAATAATTAAGGAGAGTCTAATATGTTTGGATCACAGAATTTGGAGCAACATTAGGATATGTTTTTTAATATTAAGGTAGTACTACCGAAAAGTGATTTACCGTTCAGAATCTTCTGAAATTTGGCGTGTTGGTAGATATTGTTTAAGAAAAGACTTAATTAAATTTTGGCGAGGTTTTCGAGCGTGAGAAAATGTTATAAACATTTGAATTTCGGAAAGTACGCAATTTTCTCTAAAACTCTTAATTGCATAAAACTGACCGTTCAGAATTTGCTAAAATTCTGCAGATTGTTAGTTATAAAATAAAGGAATATTGTAAATGCTTGAAAGCAGGACTTCGGAGCTTGTGGCCGCATTAATAAATAAATGAAAATACAATTTTACGGGTGTCGAGCTATATACTTATGCGATGTGGCAACGTCGCAAAAGAGGTTAAAATGTGCGCGCTATTAAAAATCTCACATTCTTGTTGGACTATCGGTAGTAGGTATCAGTTTTAACTCTAAGGGTAAAATAAACACATAATAATGCATAAATTATTAATTTATTATAAAACAGAACTATTATAAGTTAAACATAAAATTTTCTTATACTTCTATACAAAATTAACGACAAAATATAAAATTTGCCTTACGAATACAAATTTGGCAACGAATACAAACTACTAATGATCATTTTAAATTTTACTGAAGAAACTTTTCTAAAAGATCACATCAATTTTTTAAAACTTTTATTTTTTGTCACTTTTATAGCATGATTTAAATACTCCTTAATAATAATCTCGAATGTAATATTAGCTAACACAATTTTTTTCTTAACCCCTGTACAAGTAGTCTTTCAAATTTTTTAAATTTTTGAGAGAACTCGGCTGTTTTTGTGTAAAACTAATTTTGCTTTCTGTCAAAAACCAACTAAAATATTGTTTTTTTTAACAAATCGTCGGTTTTTTTTAATTTTAATAAAATCTGGTCTAACATTCTTACGTCGGCAATAGCATCGTGCGCGTTTGTACTGTCAATTTCTAAATTAGTAGTTAAACTTTCTAATTTATTGGCACCTTCTTTTGGTTTGTATTACCTGTAGTTTTTCTTATTATAGGTAATGTGTCGCAAAATCCTTCAACAATAAATTTAAAATGCTCTGTCATAAATACTTTTTGACTGCTCTCATGATTCTTGGATAGTCAAAAGTACAGTTATGCGCTGTTAATATACATTTACGTTCAAGAAAATAGAGAAATTCGAAAAATCCTAATATTATTGCCTCTGATAAAGAGAAGGCGATTATTCGATTTTCGTGAAATTGCAAAACGTCGTCGATGAATTGTAAGCCATGTACTATACTGGCTTGTTCCAAGACTTTTGAGTTTGTTTTAATGTACACGGAAAACTCAAATTCATTGCACTTCGCTGCAATCTGCAAAATATCAGATTTTTCATTAAAATCGCTCATTTCTAAATTAAATATAACAAACGCAGGTTTGATATTTTCATCAATAAAAGGGATACCAATTTGCGCATTCAAAGGCCCAAGCAATCCTAAATCATTTTTGTACGTGTTTCCTTCAATCCCTTAATTTTTTTTTCAATTCAGTCCTATGTTTTTCTAATAATCTACGGTGTAATTTCAACGCTAGTAATACCGATTTTAAATATCTTTTTTTGTTATGCAAATCAACTGTATCACAATATTTACTTTTATATTTACTAGGAGATAATTGTAGTTGAGCAGCAATGTCTGCGACATATTTTTCTCCTTCATTTTGTTTTGCTAATAGCACAAGCTACTCTAACACTGCCAGATGAAGATGTGCCATACTGCCGCGTATGGCTTTGGTGCTTTACTAACGATCATTAAATTAAGGTCTTCGTTAGGTTTACTCGATGCCCCAGCAATAAAATGATCGGTTTTAGTAGCTAAATTATTAAAAATACTTTTTAAAGCTTCAAATAAACGTTCATCTTGGAAACCATCTCTAATAACAATATGTTTATAAGTTTCAGGATTCTTGTGATAATTGCACCATGTGTCACAATTATCATGTACATTAAAACAATAATAAGGAACATTTTCTATAGTCTTGGCCATAGCTGCGCTATCACCTTGATTTTGCGAAACACAATAATCAAAATTCTTTTGCAAATAACTTATAGCGTTACTTTATATTTTTTTTATCTCTTTATATTTTTTTTTTTTATTTTATAAAGCTCATCGACTACTCCCTTGCTCGTATGGTTTTTATCTACTTGTTTAACCACTTCATAATTACAAACACTCCTTATTGCACAAATAGCGCTACTATCATTATCGGCTATAATTATTCCGACTTCCAAATTACAAGCAGTCAAAATAGGATTGTCTTTCGTTAATAAACAAGCAGCTTTAGGTTCTATCGCTTTTGCACTCTCTACAAAATTCTTTCTGCAATCATGGCTCTCAATTGAATGTCCAGCATCGCACATTTTACATTTTCTATTTAGCACAATGTAAGCAAGAACTTTTTTGGTAAAATAGCCTATAAGAGCTCCAGTGCCTGACAGGCTGTCATAGCTTCTGCCGGTGCCTCTCGTAAATCATCCCATATCGAATGATCCAACTGTACGGACAATCATAGTATCAGAAATATTGCTATTCTGTACATCCATTTCACTCGTAACAGGAAAAATAATATTAGTTGTTAAATGGAGAGGTCTAAAAAAGGAAAAAATGAAGATTTGTTAGTAAATCAATATTTTTAATTGTTTTTGTACAACAAATATAATACAATATTTGTTCTGCTCTGTAAATACAAGTTAAATTCATACAATATAATACAAGTTAAATTCATTCAGTCAATTTTTTTATAAAAATTGAGTTTTTCTCAATATGCTGAAGTATACACCTTAAAATCTTAATTCATTAAAACATATCCAATAAAGATCAGTTTCTGCTAATTTTTATCAATTTTTAAAATAATCAAAATGTTATAATACGGATTTAAAAACAAAATATACAGATTTTAGTTTGTTAAAAAAAAAATGTATTCCAACTACTAAATATATCAAAACATGCTCTTTGGTGAATGATTTCATCAAATAACTTATTATCAGTCAAAAAGTAGTATATGTAGTACTTGTACGTATCTCACTTTGAATGAAAATTAAGTATTATATAAAATCATTCCAATGATTTCATGAAATATCTTATTATCAGTGAAATAAATTAAGTATTTCTTGTTTTTAAATCTGAATTAACAAAAAACATTAATACCTCAAAAATGAATCAGAATTCAGAAAGTCACTTGCTATAGAATATTGTAATACATTCCTAGCTTATAGTAACTTCTATATCAAGTCTAAATTTCAAAGGTTAGACGCCTTTCTTCTTTTGCAGCAGCCATGCAGCTGTTCTCAGTGTACTCTTCCACAGTTTTTCCTACTTCATTTTCAAGAGCCTTTAAAGACTTTCCAATTCAACTCTGGAATTTTTTCTGATGCCAGTACCTTGTTCAAATGGGTATTACCCATACCTCGATTTAAAACGCCTGAAAATACATCAATAAATGAGTGGATATGTTTGATCTTCTAAATATTTGTATATACTTATAGAAACTTACGTACCTAAGATAATTTCCGTATTCACATTATAGTGAAATTTTTCATTAGGAGCTTTGTGTTTCGTATCTGTACTTACATCTGTACACATTATGTAAAATATTGATGCCAATCCAAATCGTTTTTCTTCTGTAATGTCTCCCAAAAACAATTTTGAGATGCATTTACGATAGCACTTTTGTTTCGACAGGAAAATTTTCAAAGTCAATAACATCAGTAGAAGAGGTTGCAGCAATATCTGTAGCAGCATTATTATTTTTCAACATGCAGTAACTTCACTGATTGATGATGAAAATTCACCAGAGAAAGCAGAATTATGAGTCGCATTAGCTTTTAGGTTAGGGCTTTGAAAACGTCCACAAGCCTTTAACTTTTTTGCTACATCTACTTGCTGTTTTCTTTTATTGAAAACTTTCTCTGTCACTCTTTCATTTTTTATGAAGAAAACTTTAGGTGCCATTTTTCCATCAGTTGAATTGTGTTGAATTGGTATGGTTTTAGTTAATTTTTTCTTCGCGGATGATCACAAAACAAGTAGAAGTGCAGAGCAGAAGTTTATATTACTGTATACATACTTTCCGTCATTTTATCTATGCGACGTTGCCAAATCAAAAATCTGCCGAAGTCAAATGCAATTAAACACTCGCTCTACTAGATACGTAACGGTAGTACTACCTTAACAAATATTTATAGACAATGGTTTCATTTTAGCATATTTTTTTTTAGCTAATCAAATGTTTATTTACGTTAAATACGACGATGAAACATATGAATGTATTGAAGAAAGTCAAATTCGTCACTTTGAAACACCATACAACAAATTTAAAAAGTACAAAGTATCTTCTCAAGACGGTGGCATTAAGGATGCTGTAATTGTGTTCATTGCCGGTAAATAATCAATCACATGAACATACCTACAAGTTCGATTGTAATTATACGAGTTTCAAATTATAATTGTACAATATTTTTTTAGAATCTCTAGAGAATCTGAACGAACAGATAGCTAATAGTCGTCATCGTATTCCATCGTCAGTATTGCTACAGTCAGCATCAGAATTAAGTTCAGATGACATTGCACTAAAATCTACAGAAAACATTGTTCAAAAAGATGAGACAAAACTGACACGAAAATTACTGCTGAATAAACTGACAATGTTAACAGCTCAGCATACTTCAGTAAGTTTTAACATAATTATTTTACTAATGATGTTTTAACAACCTTTGTTTCATATAATTTTTAAACGAAAAAATATAATAAAAAGCAGATAAATTAACTCTGCAATTACTGCAAGACTTGTTGTAATTTTGTATACAAAATCGATTTTATTAAACGTTACTATACCCGGTAACGACCTCTACATTGGCATAACCTTTGGGAAATTTACATTACGTCTTATGGGGAATTTGTAAAAAAGTGAATTAAAAAGTAAATGAAAAGTTACTTTTCTGTTTTTCCCCTACAGTATAAATACATACAAGTACAAAATTCATTTCATGTAAAAAAAGGTACAAATAAATTATTTAATGTTCAATTCAACCCTTTTTCACGTGCATTTTGAGATTACTCAAAATATATATTTGTCGATATTTATAGCTATATTCAACGTTCCAAGTTTTATTGCTCTTTAGGGTTGTTGGACAAAATTCTTGGAGACACCGTGTAGCCAAGTTCAGGATGCGCGGGATAAGAAACTTTTTTGAAATATTTAACTCTTAAACCGCCGGGATGACGCTATATGGTGTCATGATCGGCGGCCTAGATAAATCTTCAAATTATAAATACATTCGATCAATAACCACTTAACCTAGGGCAGTATTTAAAGAATATAAATAATTGTTTGAACAATAAATACAAACGCCGAACAACCACATAACCCGGGAGAGTAGTTAATAATTTTCAATAATTATTTAAACAATAAATACAAGCGCCCAACACCCATATGACCGGGGGGAGTATTTAGATTATAAATAATTCCTTAAACAATTAATATGCAAGCCCGACAACCACATAGTCCGATGGAGTATTTAAAGATTACAAGTAATTGTTTAAACAATAAATACAAATGCTCAACAACCACATAACCCGGAGAAGTATTTTTCTGCCTACCCTGCTGGAAAATTCGACTTTCGTCCGCGTGTACCTACGCCGAAAGTCCATATCCCTCCCCAAAAAATAAAGCAAAAAATAAATGAAAACATAAGAACTTCCCTCCCTGCTGGACTAACCCTGCTAACCTAAACATCTAAAAAGTCATGACCGGATGTTTGAGGCCAAGAAGAATGGCATATTTTTTGATTTAATTTAAAACTTCTAATCTCATATATTAAGGTTACAAGTTCTATAAGATATGATACTAAAGTATTGAAGATTAATGAAGTTACAAGAAAAATGTCTTGAATTTATATAATGAATACATTTCTAAAGTGCAAAATAATATTTTAAAATTCTTGTTATAACAAAATGCATGTTATAATATAAAAGTGTAAATACATTTTTTTTAAATAAAAATTAAATAGTAAAAGTCTAATTTTGCTTTTTCGCTCCGGGCTTTTCAGCATCCGTTAACATTTACGACCCGAGCGAAGCGAGGGTTGTTGCTCGCTCGTTATCAATATATCAATATCAAGCTCAGCAGACGAAACTAACCTAAAGGGAAAACGTGCCTTGCATATAGCTAGTAGTTCCCGACTAGCAGTTATGAATTAGTCGCGAATTTTCGAGCGGGTAGGCAGAAAAATAGTATACACACCTCGGGACAAAAGTAGATCATCCACACCGGCGGATTGCCCCCCATGACTTCGCCTCGGGGGGCAATCAGTCCGCCGGGAGAGAAGATCGATTTTTGTCCCTATGTGTGTAATATACTATTATATTATTCTATAACGTTTTTGGATACTTTGATAAAAAAATTTCAATTTTGAAATTTTTAATAAAGCACTCTCAAGCGTTTTAATCGTGATCAATCGTGTCGCCACGGTCGCAGCGAAGACTTTGTGTAGTCAGCTTCTCGGGCTCACTTTTTAGTTCTAATGTTTTCTTGCCTTTATGCCTCGTGTGTTGGTTGAGTTTAACCTTTCTTGTTTATTCCTTGAAGTGTAAACAATCATTTTTGATAAATTATGAAAGTGCATAATCATTTAATGTCGTCAAAGAAGATACTTCTGGACACAGTGCTACTATTTGAAAACAGGTAAATTTCAAAGTTCCATTATTTCTTCAAGCTGTCAAGCTAAAAAGAAC
>UCOL01004066.1:0-16036 GCA_900474335.1 Ormyrus nitidulus
AAATACAGTTACAACCGTTTTTTCGAACAACTCCAAAAATTACTATCACAATGCTTCCTCTAGGAGGAAGCAAAACAATTAAAAGTAACGTAAAACCGCCAACAAGTTAATAAGCAAACAGCAGCCAGCCCCTTTTTTCAAAGGCTTAGCGCGAAAAATTCACTTAAAAATGCTAATGAAATACGGAAAGCGTGTATGAAATTTTTAAGGTTTCGTAAACACCTCCATAATGCACGTCGGAGGGGGTCGACACTCTCGCTTCCTCTCTCGTATCGATTAGAGGCGGTAATGTAAACGCAACTTCGCCGATGGGCGGCAGCGAGAAATGCGTAAGTACGTCCACTGAGACGGAAAAAAAATGAGCTCCGACTTACTCTGTCCTACTAATACTTATAAATTGTACTTTTTACGTCGCCGGGACACCGAGTTTTTTTTTCTTGACCCTCGCTGCTTAATGAATGGGACGGCTTAATCGGAACGATCGGAATAACGTAAAGTGGTGATGCACTGCTGCTTGCGGATATGCACGATAAATGTCTGGCTTTTACTGTGTTACGTCCCTTGGTTATGTAAGGAGAGGCGAACCGGCATAAAAAATGGAATTTTTCTGTTTTTTAAAGCTTTTCAATGTTGTGAAAAAAAGAGGGACATTATTTTTATTATGATTTATATTCAACAAAATATCAGAAATTTTGAAAAAATTTAAATTTATAATGCAAAAGTGTTGTAAAATGTCGCGCATACTTTGAAAATTTATCTACGTTACAAGGATTTCCCATTTTTGTGTAAATAAATTAAATACATAATTCTGTGTGATTCTGGTTTTATGTAATACTTTTTACTCGTATTTTAAAGCTAATTAAAATTTTCTAATTTTGTCGGAAGATTGAATTTTACAAGGGTTTTAAGAAAGTCAAGAGAAACTAAGATTTATCGCGCAATTCTTTAAAATTTCACTTCACCGAAAGAAGTTCAGTAAATTCATTTTTGCAGCAGCTAAAATGTGGAATCTTTGCACGAAAGAGAAACCTTTGAAAGCGTAAACATTTCGTTTCAAATAAATTCTTGTAACGTGTTTTCGCAAACTTTCAAACTTTATGAAATGTATAAAATAATTCCAGGTTTAAACATACAAGACTTGTCGAAACTTCCCTTACACCGAATATTCTAAGCAGCACAGTGCAAAACCACCCGGCCGTACATCTGCTTTCTCAAAATCAATGGAGGATCTACGAGTCGCGTATGAATAAACAATGTATTTTCGCGCAAACTCTAGTGCCGAGCAAAGAGAGAGTCCCCAACTTTTTCCTCCCTAAAAGCCGATAAAGCGGGCAGCTCGCGATAAGAGCGGCGCAACTCGATGGAAGAAATACAATTAAGCCTAACTAAAGAACCTTAGCAGTCGGCTAAAAGGCTGGAAGGAAGCTCGCGGCGGATAAACAATGAGCGGAGAGAGCCGGTCAAAGGCTTCGGTCAATATTGTTTTTCGCTTTAGCCCCCCTCCCCCCTCCCCCCCTGAAATTGGTCGTCCGAGCGTGTATCCACAGCGACAAGCGTCGAGGATCTTCGGGAACTGTTTTGCCTTCGGTGCGCGAGAGAGATAAGGTCAGATCGATTGCGTACGCGAGGGGTCAAGTGAGAGAGAAAGAGAGAGGGAGGAGGGGAGCAGTCTAATCGCGCGGCTTCTCCCTTTCGACGCCACTTTAACTTTCTTCTCCTCGGAGCTGAACTTTCGCCCGGCGAAATCGCGAAATAATGTTTAAGCAAGAGGGGGACCGATGTGACGATCGGGGATGTTTTGGTTATTGTCAAATGTGTGGCTACAGCGGCGAGCTGTGCGCTAGGAAGTTTGCTTGTAAAGTAAAGGAAAGCATTAAAGAAACATTTTGGAGATCGAGGGCGTTAATGTGTGGGGAATTAATAAGCTGTAGTGTTGAAATTTGTCATATTTTAGTTGCATAGATAACTTTCGACAAAGATACGAAAATTAATTAAAAGTTTACTTCAGCGTAAGCACACGAGTTGATTGAGTTTCAGCTGCTTCCCTTAATCATCCTTAACTTGCCCTCCATCAGTGCATACATCCCGATAAGCGATAAAGCAGAAAAAAGAGTGGGTACAACTTTTCATTATACCTTCTCCTACTTTTCCCGCGCGCAAATTCAAAATAAACACTTCCGAAAAAAGACGCAGAGCCGATAGAGCGTTAATCAATTTGGCAGAGCAATTAACTAATTTCAAGTAAGCCCCGAAAACCCGGAAGCCCATAAACCACAGCTTTTGACCCGAGGGACGTTAAAAAAGATTTGCACCCCGGTGGATCGCCAGGCCGTTCAGCGACACCTTTAATTCCTAATTCCCCTCGCTATATATACGTCGTGCCTAAATCTTCTTCCGGCCGGCCACTTTTCCGGGGTTAGGGTCAAAGGTCGAAAAGTTTATACGCGCGGCGAAATGAACTCGGCGGGTAACGAGGATCCTCCCTCGGGCCCATTCATTCCGGCTTAATTCGCTGAATAATAAAGCATAACACACACCGGCCAGAAATTGATGAAGCCACCGGTAATGTAATTTCTGGTATTAATTATATTCGTCGGCCCTGAGACAGGGACAAATGACAGGGCGGAGGGACTATAACACGATATATTCGGGGATGGACGCGACGATTGGCCGGTTAAGAAAGTGGAATAGACGCTCGACAATATCCATTAAGAAAGTGCAGGCGTCATTCATTTTCTTCGCTGCCGATGTGTGGATAGATAAGCGCCGCGCGGAGATGAGCGATGGCGAAAATGAATGACTCCGCTGTTCCCGAGGCGGAAGTGGAGGGGGGAGTACCGCCGAGCGTCGCGGCGGAAGGTGCGAGTAAAGTGTGCTTATACGAAGTTTCATGCCGCGGTAAAAAGAGTTTAGAGCTCGTTGCGCTTTCTTTTGCCCGAGCTTCCCTCCTAAAGCGCTTTTTGCGCTTCTTACTCGCACTTCGGTTAATGTGACAATACACCATTTTTGGACGCCGTGGCGCATCGACTGCCTCGGGAGAAAACGAAAGAGGTTTTAATAAAGAGAACAAAGAATAGTTTTTTTATTTTTAAGTTTTTTCATCTCTATGTTTAGAAAAACAATTGGGTCCTTGCACGAAAAATTCCATTAGGTCCGTAAGACAGAATATTGAAAAATATCACACGAATTTTCAAAGTACGAAAAAAGAAAAATACGTCTCGAGTATTTTTCAATATTCTATCAGGCGGATATAATAAAATTAAAAAAATTATTCTATGCAAGGATCCAATTAACACATCATTTAGTTCCTACATTCGGTCGAAAATCGTTTCTCGCAGTTGTTCTACCTAAAATTTTGAATTTCAAACCACACCATGAACCCGGCGATCTCCGTCGTCGTTCCCCCATTGAAATTCCCCCGGCAATACCTGCGTCGTTCGTCCGTCGTTATATTTCCAGCCTCGAAATTCCAGCATCCGCTGACCTGAACCGGAGGTAGAGTCGATTCGGAACCGCGATGAATTTCACCGTAATGCTCGCTACCTCCTTTTGTATCGGCCGGCGAGAGAACATACCGCTGATGAAACGCCATTCGAGGTGGCTAATCAAACGGAGCGGACAAAGAAATAATGTCGTGTACAGGCGGAGCGGCGAGTCGCTCGAAATTCTGGCGGCGGACTGGCAAGCCACCTGCGCTAAATTAACCGGTGCTTAATGCACCGCGCGATTCCCGCAATGTGGACACGAGTCGGTGCACTTCTGGCTTTTAAAGGCAAAGCGATTCCGATTCCGCGATGGAGAGGCGGAACATTTCGCGGATACTGGGATGTGGATGATTAGTTTTTGAGTAAGTATTTAGATTGAATTTAGGTGATTGTTTTGAATGATTGACAATTGTGCAACACCCAGGAGTATTGAGAGCGACCAGAAAGCTTCGCGCGTTTATTTACCTAATTTACATTTAATTATTCACTGAAAAATCGTGGAAAAAAGATGCGCCCGCGACGCGCGACATCTCAAACGAAAGCGCGCATCGCGGTGCACATAATGAAAATATGCACGTTCAAATTAAAGCTCTCTAAAATAGTAAAAACGAAAAGAAAAATAAACTTCGCGATGTCAATAATCGGATTAAAATCCGACTACAAATGGAAATTTGCCTATAAAAGGCGCCGAATCGAGGCTCTCGAGGATCACTTTCCCAATATCACTGCCCTAGAATGGACAGCTACAAGCAGGTCTTGTACGAGTCGCGCTGAAACTCGGTGACGAGGTAAGTGCGGCGACTCCCTCTTCCTTTTGCCAGTAACCTCCTAGAGGAAGAACTTGGCAGAAGGAAGCTCTCCTTAACCGGGGTATTTCTCGAGGACACGAGACCGGTTAATAAAATAAACATAGAATTATAGTTAGTATCTAATTAAATTCAGTATTTAAATAAGTTAGTGAATAATGATAGTTAAAATTAAATAAAATTAGTATTTTAATCCAGCGTTTAGATATTTAAATAAGTATGAAAAATAATAATTCTTCAGTACTAAATAAATCAAATTGATTTTAAAAAATTAATCTGTGGTTGCTCATGAATTATTTATCACCTTGGCACCTTCACTAGTCCCAAAACCTTTCAATTGTTTGGAATAAGTATGTGATTTATGCTCTCTTTCACTCTTATGAAAGGTTATATAATTATACGGTTGTGCAGTGCTTTTCTGCGCAAAATGTTTTATGCAGAAGTTTAAATCTCAAATTTAATAAAAATCTCTTTAGAATGATGATTTCTTACATCTTTCGACTAAGAATCTTAAGCATCGCAGCAGTAAACATCGTCTCCCAGCCCTACAAAATCCAAGTTTCGCTAAAAAACTTACGCGACATAATGCTTTTCCCATTGCTTGGCGTCTCACCCTGATCCAGAATTAAACGGGCTATTCTAATTTTTTCTCTTTCTCGCCCCGCGTCTCTTGTTCTTTCTCGTTTAAATCTTTGCGGGGAGGCTGCGCGGCGAGGCGCATTTTTCCTTACATCTTATTTGCATGAGAATTTGTTGCTGCGGAGTTTCTTCGTGTCGCTGGGAGTCGGAAGCGATGCTTGGAAATCGAGAAAATTGCGGGAGAGAAAAATTCCCGAAAGACTTTACCCAGATAAGTTGGACCGCTGTTGATTTGCGCGAGTTAATGTCGATTCTGGAATTACCTATTCATTGCTGCATAAGTAGTCGACGCGGGTCGATGAGCCAAAGCTAATGGCGGTAGAAGGATTAATTTGCATGCAAATGCAGTCTTTTTGATGAACATGTTTTACAGGGTTTTTTGCGGCTGTTTTTTTATACCATTTAAATACGTTAAACAGCTCTGTTTCTCTTAATTTTGCCGCGAACCTTCATCCAATCGAGCACCGTTGAGTTATGAATTAAAACGAACATTAGAGCAAACGGAACGTTTTCTTACGCCATAAACGGCGTTAAACTTGCAGTAATTAAAACGCCTCAAAGCGCTTCCGAAAGAAGCAGAAAGCCACGTCCATCTTCATTTGTATACGAGCCTTTATCCGGCTTCCTCGTCCGCTTTTTCTCGCCTCCGCGAGGCGCCTCGTTCGAATTGCAGGAGCGCGTGCAGGTATATACGCGAATTCGCAGGCGCGCCACTTCGCAAACGTTTCGGCACTCCGATGTATACAGAACGAAATAGCTCGAATTGCCGAGAGTAACGGGGGCGGGAGGGGGAGTGGAAATTAATTCTTGCATACCAGTCCGGACGACTGGTCCCGAGTCTCTCTGCTTACCTCTCCGCGGATTCAATTTCTCTTCCGCTGTTTATTTTTGGCCGAAATGCGCGCGCCAGGCTGCGAGATGTGCGATGGAGTTACGAAGAGCCTTTACGGTGTCTTGACGAGCGCGAAGCTCTGTTTCGAGGGGGGAGGGGGGGGGGCGAGGGTCGACGAATGAAAACTTAAGCTCGTTAAATTAACGGTGTTATCATTCTTATTCCAACCTGTCGCTCTAACTAGCAAAGTTATACATGTTTTTTGAAAAGCGTAAATTCAACAAATTAGGCCAGTCTCTGCACTCGTCTAAAACAAAACTTACGAACTCATTTACTTCAATTTTACAAAACTTGTACATAACATCTTGGTAAAAATTACACAAATTATTTTTACATGGGACACTCGGAAACGAGACACCAAAAAGCTAAAATATCCCATCTATTTGCCAACTCAATATTTACATTCCCATCCGGCGCTATCGCTTCCATCTTCATCCTCCCGGGGGCCTCGCGTAAAAACTTGGAAAATTAAAGCCCACAAGGCACTGCCGCCGGTCTGCATCGGCGTTTTTACGCCGTTGGAAAGCACATCCGCCGAGAGCGGAGCGGCTCGTGAAAATCCGCGAGTAAGCGAACGCCATAACCGGAGTGCGGGCGTCGTAACCTTTTAGAGCCCGCGGCGTATAATGCAGCGGTCGAAGGATGCGGGAATGCGATTTCGCGTATTTAATGCGCCCGGACGATTTCCCGCCTTTATATATCAGGAGGAAGGAGCTCATTAAACCGGACTGCTGCTGGCCGCGGTGGAAAATTGAAAAGATCGAGCGATGCGGGGATAAAGGTTGTTGGGTGTGCAATCTGTACGAGGCTCGGCGAGTGCTTGATTGGCGCTCTGTGCTTCTGAGTTGAAAATTGCGTTTCGTTGCGTATAATCAAATTACCGGCTTAAATGGCTGACTGTCAATTAGAGTTTGCAAAGTTAGGGAAGTGTATGATGGTGAAAACTAATTCTAATCGATCAATCTTACCGAAGCTACCGGGATTCTTCAAAGTATATAGACTGCTTGATTTCAGAGACTTTCAAAGAGCTAATCGTCAAAGGGAAATTCCATTTTTGAAAAACAAAGGCACTTTGACACTTCGTTAATTGACTAAAAAAATAAGACAAAACTTCGGTAATTGAAAAATCTAATTTACTTGCCGTACCTTTTCGAACCAACATTACTTCTTTTTAATTTTCCAACAATTTAATTTAATACAAAGAGGAATACTAAGCTATACTCGAGCTGAAAATCTAAAGAATCAACGGGGAATTCCCCGCGGTAATATTCCGCGAAAAAGCGTAAAAAGCAGAAGCGACCCATACGCCTGTCTGGGCGGGGATGATCGTGCGAATCGAGTCCGCCGCGGATAAAGAGAGATATCGCTGCGTCAAGTTGACGGGGAGCACACCCGACCGGCGGGTGTTCGAGGTTATTAATGACGGCGCGCGCACTCGTACATCGATAAAACGGCGGCGACGCCGGGCGCTGAAGGAGGGAAATACTCTCTCGGCGCAAAGGAAGTGACGTGTTACGCGAATTAACCTTTGTGCGGGCCACTCTAAAGCGAGAGCCGGCCGAGACTCGAGGGAAGACGATAACGTTCAAGTGCTCCCTTCTCTCTCTCTCTCTCTCTCGCTTGTAGCGCCGTTAGGAAAGAGGACTTTTTCTTTGTAACTTTCGAGTGCCTATCATTTTCTCGGGGTAGCTTTAATTTAGTATGAGCCGAGGCCGCTGCTGCTGGCTTGTGGAAGGCGAGCATACCGGTTATTTCGATACTTCATTGTGCGATTGTTCGTCAAAGCTTTGGGCTCGTTTGAGGAAGCAAGCGTATCAAAATCAGCTTGGTTGAAGTAATGTTGGGATAATTTATTGACCATCGTGAACGTAATTTAGTTAACACTCAAAGGATTATAATAGCGTTTAGAAGCTAATACTTATCGTTATTGCAATGATTTTTTGACGAAATCTAATCTAAATAAATGAAGGATAAATGAAACTATCTAATCACTTTATGGGGCTAAATTTACATTTGATTGCTGAATTTTTCGAACAAAAGGAGTTTGAAATTTATTTAAAACAGTTAAAAAACTTAAATAAACAAGTTTATCCACTTAAACAATGCGAAAACTTTTTTTAAACATACAGAAATATGTAGTACATCCTCCGAAACGATTGCGCGCGTACTTTCGGCGAAGGAACATGATTCAAATAGACGGTGAGAAGACTCGCAATATATCCTCGGTAGGATTTAGCGTCGTTCCAATCTGCATGAAATAAAAATGTTCGACCAAGCTTCGCGTCTCCGGGAAAGAGAGAAAGAGACTTCAGCTCCAGATAGATTCTCGCGCTTCTTCATCCCCAGCGAATTCCAAATAAATCCCTTAACGCTGAAAATGCTATCGAGGCAGCCACTTTAACTGAATTGAGAGAGAGAGAGTCTTTGCCAAGAAGAACAAGTTTAAATTTTTATCCCCGTAAATCGATAATTCTGCAGCGAGACTCATCAATATTCCTCCTGCTTATTAATCTCTCGACTTACGGAAAATCTAAATGTAGACGCCGAACGTATCTAGAGGTAGTTTAAAGATTAAGATCTCGCTAATGAGGTAATTTAATAGTTGTCGAACCGTGGATATAAAAAACCTTTGAATATATAGTATCGTAATATAGTATAGTGGTATCGTTTTAATTACCAGTTATTGATGAGAGTACAGTAATTTTTCCTGAAACGTATACAATTTTCAAGTAAATTTTCTCTATTTCTCTTGTCTGCGTTTTCATTTTATCAAACCACTGTTAACGAGGAGAAAACTTTGCTGTACGTTTCAATCTGACAGGGAAAATTCTTCAGGGCACGCTTCCTTCACCGATCTCATCCGAAAAAGTCCTTGGCAAGGGGCTGCCACTCCCGATCAGATACCACTGATCATTTTGGATATCCTCCGCGTCTCATTGGACCCAGAAGAAAGAAGAAGAAAAGCTCGGAACAGCGCACTCTCATCAGTCTCCCCGCTGGGTCCCTCCTCTAATCATCCCGAAAGCGTCTCCCGCGTCCCAGCTCCGAGTGCGTATATCAATATCGACGACTGCGAAGCAAGAAGCAGAGAGAAATGATCGCGCTCTCCGATGGCGATCCATGCGGAAATCGACCTATATTTTTCCGCAAGCGCGTGTAAAACTGCATATCTTCCCTCTCGATTGTTTGCTCGGGGGAGAAAGGGAAAAGGGGCGAGGACGGTTGGCTCGTGCATGAAACGAAAAGGGTGAAATATAGATTCTGCTGTATTAAAATTGATGAAAAAAAATTTGAAGAAAAATGAGGTGTATCTTCGAGGGACGGCTGTAGGAGATTTATTCAATGCTCATGACCTAGTTTTCGCTTGGAATTCGATTTTTTGCTCTGTTTTTATTTTCGTTCGGCGTGTGCTTGAGCATCTAGAGTAAACGTAAAAATAAAGAAACGTATCGGTAATGAAAGCTTGTTACAGGAACAAAAGGTGTAATTAAATAAAGACTTTGTGTAAAATATTTCAATGAGTAGGTAATGTAATATTTAAAAAAGTATAAAATTAATCAAGGAAAAAATAAGATACAAAAATAAACACAAGGTATAAATCAATACAATTTTTTTTTAAGCGAATGTACTATTTAATGAAATATTGGTTTTTAATTGAAGAAGTATAAATGTAAAAATAATGAATCGGAAACCATTCAGAACCGAGTTAATTGATTGACATGAATTATTCCTGGCTTACATTAATAATACATTGATTCACCTGATATATAATGTATCCTGTTTATTAGTATCGTAAAACTACCCGGAACTCTTAAATAAAAAAATGGACAACTTACCCCTAAATATTCCACGTCCAAAAAGCATTACCGTATTTACGTGCACCCGCCGCCCTGCTGAATTTTGCAAAAAAAAAAAAACGCTGCACAAAATAAACAGTTCTACAAAGTGAAGCAAAAAAAAGCGAGCACTTGCCTCGTAGGTAAAAAAGAATACTGGGACGAAGAAAAAACACTTATTCCCCAAGAATCCAAAATAAAGCATGTTCCCGACATCACGTTTAAAAAAAGAAAAGAAGAAAAAAAAAGAGAGAAAAAAAAACGTCGCAAGAGCATGCCCCAAGACGTGCAAATTCTGGGTCAAATGCTACGAGAAAAAGCGAGAGCCAGTTTAGAGTTCGCGTCACTGGGGAGGCGTCCAAGCGCCGCGTGTTTTGCCTATTCCACCAAGAACAACCACTCGACGGAGAGAAGAGAGAGGGAGAGAGGGAGGGAGGGAGCTTGCATGCGCGCAAAGGTGCTTCAGAGAGAAGGGAAATAAGGGATAAAAGCTCTCTCTCTCTGACGTCAGGCAAAGCAGTGCGGTTCGCGCGGAATACAATTCTCCGAACAAGTTGCCGAAAGGACCTTGCGAGTCGTGTCCGAGACGTAGAGTAATCGTTCGCGGAGCCTTGTCGTAACTTGATAAATGAATCGACGGAGAGCGGGACTGCAGACAGACGCGAGTCGAGCTTTATTAATGCTGCCGGCCTTATTAGGACTTCCGTGACTTCCTCCGCCGCGCTTCGGTAAACAAATAAAGGCACGATTTTTTAGAGCTGCCTGCTGCCGGCCGGGAATATCTTTTATTGTGGCCTGGAGTTAACGAGTTGTATGGTTGTTGTATCTGTTATTTGTCTTGACAGGACTAAATTTTTTACTCTAATGAGGTCTACTGGAACAAATTGGTTTGAAGGGAATTTTTGGTGAAATAGTTTTTCAAATATTGTTCTATTCAATAGTGTTAAATATAGTTGGTATAGAATGTGGAGTCTCTGTAAATAAGGAAAGAAAAATACAAAATATTTAACTTTTAGCAAGGAAAGTTGTTCAGGAACAATTTAACAGTATTTTTAGTTTTGTTAAAACTGAGATAAGAATCATTCTAAAAATAAGCGTAATAAGTCAGCAAGTAAGAAGAATAAATGTACAATTTAAAAAAAAAAATGTTTGTAAAAACTATTGTAAAACTTTATGTGTCTGTAGATTTATGAGCCACGTAATGCATTAATTCTGTTTTTTTATATGGTTACGTGTCCACATAAAAAAAAACTCTGAGTTATGACATTTTTTACGACAGTTGCTGACATACTCCTACTCGTCCAGGAAATTAGCTTTTTTAATTATTTCAAACACATCTAAATGTACACAGAGTCTTAATATCCTTAAAAAGCACAATAAAAAAAAAAGACGTCGAGCAAGTACGCCAAAACACGAACCGTCTATTTTCCCTCCTAATTATCTTATCTCCCAAACAGCATCGATTCCCAGTCCACGTGTCGCTCCCAAAGTACCCTCATTTCTCCCGCATTTCGCGCTTATTACTTCATTATATTACTCATCCCTCCCCGGTAAATTGGCGCTTCCGCCCTATACATCAAAAGCTCCTCGGCCGAGAGCGTTTTCCCGCCCGAAAAAATAGGTGGAAAAATCCAGGGCTCCCAGGACCTCCACGGCGAAGGGTTAGAACGACGCCCCGGGAGAAAGAGAGAGAGAGAGAGAGAGAGAGAGAGAGAGCGAGAGAGAAAGAGAATTAATAGTTCCGCGGTGGCGGCGAATAGTAATGGGCATCGACGCCTCGGCGCGCCGCCGCCGACTGGATGATCGGTCGTTCCAGGAATGCCAGATATTAAAATACCGCAGACTCTTCAGAGCCTCCAGCCGTCGCCGTTTCTATGGCATGCCCTCTCCTCTCTCGTCCTCCCTTTTCATTATCCTCGTCCTCTCTTTCTCTCTCTCTCTATCTCTCTCTCACCCTCTCTCTCTTGCTTCGTACTCTGCGTTGCTCGCACACGACTTCCTTAAGGTTCTACAGCGGACACTGATCTGAAATTCAGCCTAGCCGTGTGCCGTTTGTTAATTGAAAAAGTTTGACGCAGTGCCCGGGATTTTTGAGCGACGGTGCTGACGAAGTTGACGCTGCACTTATTCGAGGCTATTTTCGATACTGTCGGCGAGCTTTTCACCCGTCCTTGGCGGTGGAATTTTTTTTTTAAATTTTTCGGATACTAAATAAATATTACTATTTGACGATCGGTTTTGATTTATTTTTCTTGAATAAAAAATGTACGGATTTTTATTTTTATAATATTATACGAATTCCAAAGGATTCTTAAGAATGTTGCAAACTGTTTTATAAAAACTAATAATTTGTAAATATACCTAAGTTTCGAGTTGAGAAATTGTTAAAATAATTTTTTAGCTCTTTTAAAATGAAACAAAAAATAAATACTCATACGTTTCCAAACCTTATAATTAGTTGTTGCTCTCTGCTCCTCAAAATTTTAACAAATAATTGAAAAAAAAAAATCTTCGCAAACAGACTAAAACAAAGCTTCAAAAGCCGAGTACAACATCAACTCAAAGTAAATTCCTACGCCGCTAAAGTCAGCCCCACTTTTCACATATTAAAAAAGCCTCAGCCCGACTTTTAACATCTTAACGTCTCGTTCCCCGGCGTCTCCATCCTCGCAGCTCTTATTTTCGGCTTATTTCGCGTCGTGCTGCGGGTAGGGACCTCCCTTCCCACCCCCATTCGCCCCTCGCCCCGCTATACTTGGCAATCCGCGACGCTCTCCTTCGCCAGCCTTCCCTTCGTCAAATCCTTTCGGGGGAGGCGATGCCTCTTCCTCGACCCTCCAGTCATCGGGTTTCGCTGTAATTTTTCATCTTGCGGAAGCTTGCCGCGGGAGAGGACTTTCTTTCGGTCGCCGCGCGGTGGAGGGGAAGACGCCGAGGCCGGAAGTAAGGGTTTTTGTTTGGGCTCGTGTTTGACCGAGGGTCTCCTTGATTGGCGGCGAGGAGGGAAATGCGCGCGCACGCGGGACTTTCTCGAGAGTCATTTTTTGCGGGCTGCGGGTAATTGCGCTCCGGGAGCATGAAATGCGCGATATGTTTTACGAATTTTTGCGATGCTCCGTGGCTTTTATTATTCCGCGGAGGATAATGGTAATTAATGATTATTCGTTTCGGCTCTTTTGTCGGATGTATTTCAAAGAAATTGATGACATAATTAATTCGATGACGTTTTATGAATTAGTTCGTAAACAAAAGAACGACGGAAATATAATTTTGGAGGTGACTGATAATTGAACAGCTTTATTACCATGGCATTCATTACTTGAAATTGCAAGTATGATTGTGAATAAAATTAGTATTATAATAAAACTAAAAACTTACTTAACGATGGCAGTATCATAGAAATCTATTTATCGTGACTCACCTGAAACATAAAAGAATATTTAATTAAAAACATATTGAATTAATAAATAAATCGTTAAAAATTTCTCTATTGTTTGTGTCAGGGATTTAAATTACAGCATAAAGGTTGTCCTACAATTCCACCGAAAACCAATACAAAAATAACTAAACTCCATTCACCTCATTACATGGACAGTTACTTCGAATACGGTTCAAACCGGCATTCAGTTAATGAGGAAAATACCCCTTGATTTACTATAACTTCATCCAAATGAAAATCGTATTAAAGGATATCAACACAAACCGCTCGCGATCGCCGGAATTCATTACGAAATAGCCCCCGTATTGAATTCGCGTTATATCGACAAAAGCATTCCATTATTAATTAAAATCCTCGTGTACTGATTATTTACGCGAGCTAATGAGCAAGATTAATGATTAATCCCCCCGGCCGTGTTTTTCCGTCCGCGCTCTTTTCAGCAGAACTTTTCGCTCTGCTTAATTTAATAACGCTCGCGGCGAAAGGGGAGGGGGGGGGTCGACGAGGCGGGGGGTTTTTTTTTGTCGGTCCAGGCTGTTGCGCGTTTGAAATATCTTGGCCCGTTAAATTTTGCCGAAAGTGGAATATGTGAGCGATGCCCGGGAGGAACGCGAGTATTGTTTACGAACGAAAGAGTAGATGGTTAAATTCCGAACGGAGCGCGAACGCTGTTTCTTTTTGCAAATGTTTTAAATAAATGGCCTTTTGGCGGAACAGCATTTTTCTTTCAAAATTGCTCCTGCGTGCAATAAAAAGATAATTCTTCTTCGTAATTTAGACGGGTTAATACAAATAGGTTGATTTTCTATTCTAATATTAAGAATTCTGCGATACTATTTATATTATATTTACTCGTGCAACATCAATGATTGACTTTTCAGAACACCAACGCAAACCCACAGTTCAGAAACTCGAAGAATAATAATTCGATCCCCGGCGATTAGCCTTAAAAATCAAAATTAAACAATCCAATTAAAATTGATTAATGCCTCCGCTTCGATACACCAGACAGCTATCGAACTCCCAAATTTATAGCAAATTAAATGCAGAAATTGAGTCGAGGCTGCGGCCGCTCATTATTCACTCCTCCTGTAGGCTCGCAAAAAAGAAAAATTAATCGCCCGGCAATCAGAAAGTTGCCGCATAAATTTGTACGGCCAACCAATAACGATTCGAAAAAAGGTAGGTAAAGTTGGCGTATCCACGTAGACATGCAAAACGGTCGGATGCGCGGGAGGGATTCTGCGTCTTGCGCAGTGGAGCCGACATTAATATCCCATTTAGAGTTGAGAGTTTTGCGGTTCGCCCGAGCGAACCTCCTCGGCGTTGTGCTCTGACGAGGGAAACCTCTGTGCTACTGTCTGACTTTAGCTCCGTCTCTCTCGATCTCTGGCGAGAGTCTGTCTTTCGCTCTTATGACGTATTTCTACCGTTTTCTTGGCCGTTTTATCCTGCCTTATGCATTTTGTATGTCGCCTAATTTTTTATTTCCATTCTCAGCAGTTGCGCGAGTGATTACTGGCGGATTATGGCTACTTTTTTCAAATTGAAATATTTTTTAATGACTAGCTCATTGAAAGCTGTACTTTATTTTGTTTATATTTTGTCGTTTTTTTATGCTTGTTAACTCGAGCATACCGTTAATTTTCTACCAAACTTGAATATAAGTCGGGCGACGGAAGTTGATTATAATTACTTATTAAAGCACGCACGTCTACTCAATACAGACGAGCATTTATCTCTAAGAAAAACATTTGTTTTCGCAGATAAGTTGATACTTCGAAATGGCAATTATTTATGCGCAACTCGGCCGAAAGCAGTTAGCACGATAAAGTTATAACTGCTTATATGTATATATGTATTGTGGCCGCTAGGTGGCGCATGACAAAATGCCGCAAACTACGATCAAAGCGGCCACTCAAACTTTATACGTATGTATTCGAGTAATTGAAATACAATATTATTCATAAGCTATTACTATTTAGTATCCTTGTAATATTAATGGCTTATAACAGAAATAATATCAAAGCAATCATAGCCATATAGGAATAATCAGTACAGCTTATCTTCTCGCTGCCGGTAGGGATTAGTTAAGGTCGCATTTTCAAAACTTGTAAGTTTGTGGAGCATTTTCCATTTAATGGAAATTCAGTAAAGTTTAGATTAAGCTTTTTTCTATTCAAATATAGTTGCGATTAGGGAATTTTCATAACGAGTTCTTCTTTTTCATTTTCTCGGTTTCGCATAGCTTAAAGCTGCTGAATACAGAGCAGAAATGGTATTCCACGTTGAATTAATAGTCAGTCCTATTCCCCCTGGGAGCTTGCTGAAATCGTTCTCAAAATCAAACTGAAATTGGGCTAAAGTAGAACTTCCCGTATGCGCATACAATTTACCTCGAAAAATGGTCTTTGCGCCCGCAGAAACTTTCTTGAATCATTTAAAACCAGCGAACGTTGAAAAATAACGTATCGGCAAATATAATAAATCGACCCCGGTGGAATTCATTTAAAGTAATGCGCCATTTGCGATTGCCGCTCGGCGCGTTATTGTTCCTTTAAAACTATTATATTACGTGCTAACATGCAACTGAAATGACCCGAGAGCAATAAAATAATTTTTGTCCTTACTTTAACAGATTGACTTTATATTTATATCAGCACTTGCTTTAATCAAAGAACATTTCATCCATTCTCGGCCGTAAACTTTTTTTATCGTCTAAAAAGAAACTTCAGCAGACTACAGTGGCAGAATTTCATCAAAATTCCGCTATATCCGAAACATAAAATATGCGACTCTCCGCTCGACAAAAAGCCGGTGCGCATTTTTTCGAAAATCGACGTCCCAAAAAAGAACTCATAAAGCCCAAAATCAAAACTACTTTCCGAGGAGGCAGCGGCACAAGAGGAACGAGGGCGAGCGGGGGGGGGGGGGGGGGG
>UCOL01004067.1:0-16054 GCA_900474335.1 Ormyrus nitidulus
TATATATACCATATTACAGTCATATTTTTATAATTATTATTATTTTATTATGATCGTTTCCATAAGTTTCAGCAATATAGGTCAAATCAAATATCAAAAATTACTCTTTTTGGCTATTAATTACTCCAATAACAGAATTTTTCTTTAACTTTTGTTTGCTGCTCATTAAATTCTAAAATGGACATAGAAAAATAAAACATTAATACAAAAATAAATAATTAATTAAATATAGAATAGTTTGAAATTATGTTGTTGCAATCGATTGTTTTTAACGAATCTCAAAGATAATATTGGAAAGATAAATTAGTCCGGAGGAAGCTAAGTGCCAATGAATTGGCAGCGGTTTTTGTACTCTTGTTACAAATATCTATCTATCTATCTATTTATACATATCTATCCTTTATAACTCCAAAAAAGTATAATGCAAGAAACCAAAAAGAACCAGAATCCGACTTCTCGTCCCAGCACGGCACCGCTCCGTTAAGGATTACGACTTGCTGCAGGATCGGCCGCGCGTCCGCGGCTTTTACGCGGCTTTTCTTGCCTTTATACGCGGCCGGGCGCATAAAACGCTCCGGGCTATCGAGCGTTCGCCATGCAAATCGCAGTCGCGCCCGCGTAAAAGGCGCGATTTGTACCCTGCTTCCACTATAGCTTCTAAGTGAATCGTTAAATAGCTTGCAAGCTGTTCGGCTATTTGTCTTTCACGATTAGAGTTCGAGTTTAGTTGATTTAATGAGAGGTATGCCTACAATTTGTATGCTCTACAATTTGCAAGTGCTTTATCGACTATTTGGATTCATGACGAAGCTGTGACGTGTTTATAAAGGTCTCTAATTTTGGATAATATGACGTGATATGAAATTAGTAAACTTTTTGTTAAATGTGAAGAATAACAAAAGTGACTTGTTTAATTTCATCGGCCCTTCTCGTGCTTTCCGGCCGACTCGCAAGCTAGAACTAAATGAAATCCTCTTCAACAATTCAATTAACACATGCAGCCCCTATCTTGCTCTCACAAAAGAATAGAACTAAATAAAACCAAGTGAAAAACTCTAATCAGACTCGGCAGAAATTCTCCCCCCGCCTACCGGCCTGTTCTTTTTGCTTCGGTGCTGCGTAAAATGCAAAGCAGAGAGAGAGCAAGCCCCGTAAGAAAAGGAAAAGGCGCCGTCGAGTGCCGAGATCGAATTCCCGGGAGAACCCGGCGCTGACGTATCCTCTCTCTTCGCTCTCTCTCTCTCTCTGCCTCTCTTGCACCGGACGTTCCTGGAAAGATAAGTTTCGCTGCAGGCACGCGGGAGGCAGCATCGGGAGGGGAAATCGCATTTTATCTGGTGCGGCGCACAGTTCCTCGCATGGGTTCACGCGTACTTGCGCGCAAAGCGCATACTTTCAAGAATTTAATAAGTTTGCGCGGCTCCTCGGAGTGCGCTTGCTCGCGCTTCTGCTTTGTTTCGGTTTTTTCGACCGCACCGCGTTGAGCTCCGAGCGCGAGTTGGGAATTGATTGGATTGCATTGTTTGAAGGTAACGATTGATAGAAAGCTCTTGCACTGCTGCTTTTGAATAAGATTTTTTTTTTAGAAAATTGAATACTTTGGGCGATAACGACTCTTTAAATGTAATTAATTGTAAAAAAATAATGATCTCGCTTATAAAGGAAAAGATTGATGTTATTGCTTGCTACTTTAACGGTAGTATTAGCTGTGATTTATTCATAGTTTTATTTATTCTACGGTGGTTTCATTTCGCGAATTTTTTCGTTCCCTTACTTGGGCATTGTTCTCTCCATGCAATCTTTCTAGAAAAAATGTATGAAATTTGCAAAAGAATAAAGGAGCGGGATATCGAATTTCCCATAATCTCACGAGAAAACATACATGAACTTCATACTTCAGGGTATTCATAGATTGAAATTGATTTTTTAAAAACAGTTTTGCTTTTAAGTCAATTCGTAAATATGAATTAAATTTTGAGAGAGATTTATAAACTTGGAATAATTTTTGCATTTACAAATTCACAACGACTGTTTCAATTTTTTAAGTCCAGACTTTTCATAAAACATATTTCTGCTTGAAATGCATTACATACCATCAGAAATGTAATCTTCAGATTTTTATAAGCTCTTTTAAAGAGTAATTCATTTTACATTTTATTTGATACTCTCTCGGTGAAAATTTCTCTTTAAAATGCAAGATTTTTCATTGAAAATTTGAAGTATTCAGAATATCCTATAAAAGACCTTGAATAAGTATTTCAAGAGGGTATGCTAAGTTACTTCAACAGCTTTCTATCAATGTAACCGTTTTTAAAAAAGTTAGTTTTTATAATGTCATGCACGTATTGAATTGATCAAAAGCAGACTATTTTTTAGTTTGTCTTTTTTCTTATTTTCGAGCGTCTCTGCTTTTCAATATAATAGTAATCTATTGTTGAGAAAAAATTCTCGTTAATGTACACTGCTGCATTGTATCGCACCTTTTATTTATTATTTTTTTCAATGTATTGCTTTTACGACACTTTTCATTTTATATACTTTTATCTGAATTTTAAAGTATTTTTATGAAATATTTTATGAAAATAGAATTTCAGATGACATTTTGGGGAAGTGATAGTACGTTTTAATATATATACTATTTTCTTTAGGTTTTATTCTCGAGACCGAAATTTCGTAAGAGTTCTTTCTAGAAAATACATAGAATATTTATTTTGATATAGAATAAAATGAAGATATCGGTAATATTTAAAAATTATTAATTAAAAAATGTTCTAAAAATTCTGAAAATAAAAGCTTTTGATAATATTATTATATTGTATGAAAAATAAATTCTATGAATACATAGTTTTAATAATTACAACGTTGGTTTCTCCCTTTATTGTATACATATAATATTGAATATTGTATCGATGAGTTGTTTTCATCCGATCAAGGGCTGAGGTGTTTGATATATCATATCGGATTGATGGTGTCAGATACCACATCTATATTTTTAATAATTGTTAGGTATGGTGAGCGCGAACGGTAATATATAGTGAATTACATTTGATTATCACCGAAGACTGTTATCAGTTCTAAAAACGGGCGCTGACAGCGGTTTGGTTAAGACTCTGTTAAAGAAAAATGAATCTTTAAGCAGCTGGGTTTGAATAATAGCAATACGTTATGTTCCTCGTAAATATGAAAATTCCAGTTTAAATTTTAAGGCTATTGATCTAAAAGACCATACTTCTTTTCTATTTTACCAAAATTTCATTCACTATAATTTCCTCAAACCAACGTAAGACTGTATAATTAATATAATTTCCTTTTTTTTTCAGCTGATTGAATCAATTGTATAATTATGTAAACCTCTCTTAAAATTATTGAAATGAATTAATGGAATTCAACTTAAACTTAAGCATTTACTTGATTCTTTTGTTAAATAATGACTCAGATAATAATAAAGTATTTACTTGAGGTATTGTTCGAGATCTACATAAGTAACGATATTGCTTAATTTACTATCGAAATTCAATTTATTTCTTTTGCAATTGGTAAGCGCAATTCGATACGCGTGTTTCCCATTCATGGAATTTTATTGTTCTTAAATTTCTTAAACGTGATTAAATTACTTTTCATTCATCCCAAATGCCAAGCTTAATGAGATTTTCAAATATACATACAGATCGTTTTGCAAAAAATGTTAAATCACGGCGCATTCACATGTCCATTAAATAATCACGAGTACGAGCTTGCACGCATTCCAAAATTGTAAAATAGTACGAGCATACACTTCTTTTTGTTCTCGAAAGATTGCATCGGCATGCAACGGAATTCCATGCACGCACGTGATACGTTTCCTGGCAAAGGGATGTTAGCTTTTTCCACGACTGTACATGTACGAAGTACTGTTTCTATGATTAACAGCTTTAATTGCTTTTTATCTGTTCGTATATTCTATAAAAGCTTTAATTTTCATAATTTTATAATTTAAATCTACAAGAAATAATGAAAAAGAGAGATAAACCGAAATGAAAATCTTGCTACTAAGCTAACCACATGAATTGCATATCTCCTTTTAATTTCTTATCACTGACTTATTTCATTCCTTCAATTGGGTTATTGCAAATAGTAAATATACTCGTTTAATCATAGTGCGACATCGTAATAATTGTCTAACTACCGTCTTAGCCGAATGATCGTCGAAGCGTCGCTTATTAGAAGCTTTCGGCGTGCATCTGTTGGGCGCGCATCGGAGCATCACGGCCCGAGGGAACGCGACGCTTGCTAATAATGGACAGCGCTTTGCAGGAAGCTTGCCCCCTCCCCCCTCCTCACGGTGGCATGTGTTCGGGACTGCAGAAATTACACTCGGAAATTTCACCTGGGCTAGGTGCGCACCGGCATGCGAGTGCCGATCGCGCCCTCAAAAGATCCGTCCGCGCGACATTCGCTATTGGTATGTGTTCTTTGCGTCGTGTTGTCATGGGTGTGTCGTCTATTCTTTCCTTTGGAATCAGTGTTTTTTGAGACCCGGGAAAGCCTTAGTGTAGCCCAGCATTTTATTTAAGCGATGACGCGTTTTAACGCATTATTTTCTGGATGAACGTTCATTTGCAAGACCAAAATTTTGTAGAGAGTTCGAATCTTAACCTACAAAATACTCAGAATACTTTTGTCTTAATTCTAAAATTAACATTTTTGTAAATGTTTAAAAAAATTTCAAGATAGAAGATTTTTCTTACAGTAGTATAAGTTATGAATTTATTTTGAATTAATTCTGTTTATTTATACGAATTCATTAGAATTTGCTCGAATGCAGTAAACTGTTTAATAAATTTAATTACAAACTAGTACGAAAATATTCTTTCAGTAGCAGATAATTTTTAATTGGCTTTGAAACTTTAAGTACACTTAAAGGGAAGTAATGAATTTGTACTTACAAATTACAAATTTTCAAATAAAAATTTTTATGGTTTGAGGTTTTCCACTTCAAACGGATTATTTAGTTCAAAAAGAAACATCCACAGAAATTAAACATCAAAGGAGGCCGCTTTAAATTTTAAATGGCAAGGAGCTTTCGTCCACATGCCATTATCTCTCCTTTCGCGTCTCCCTCTGCTTAATCGGAATAATCGATCGCCTCTCTTTTCCAGCGTCTGAGCAATTTATCAGAATTAGATCATGCGAGCGGACGAGGTGCAAAAACTCTTTCTCGAGGTATGAATAATCAGCCTCCGTCGAAATTGGCCGCCCATTTCCGGAAGCCAATTGCCAGGGCTTTCAGGGAGATCTCCCCCCCCGAGCGTCCTTCCTCCGCAGGGCGTGTCGGAAACACTTTTACCGCTGGACGCCGGAGGGCTGCTGCAACCGAGAGATTTCGGGGACGATCAGCTGCTGCTGCTACTACTGCTGCCGCCTCTCCAGTTTTACGGGTGTACGTGAGAGCGAGCGAGCGCGGTTTACTGGGTTACGTAAAGTGTAAAAGATTGGGGCATCTGCTGGGGACTTGCGAGGATTTCGGAAAATTTCCTCCTGAGTTACGGCCCCGTGCTTTTATCGTCATTATTTTCGCTGCGCCGAACTAAGATGACTCTTGGCGCGCTAGTTACGGAAGATAATCTTGGGGACGTGGAATAATAGGGCTTTTATACAATGTTCGACGTAAACTTCGACTTGACGTGCTTTTCATTAGTATTTTTTTGAATTGTCAAGAAAAGATTTTACAAAAAAGTTGTGTAAATTCACGCTGCAATGATTTAGTAATCGTAATTATTGTCTTTGGCTCTGGCTACATATTTTATGACATATTTGTGATTTTAAGAAGAGGGCATATAAAATGTATGAATCTAAAAGGAAAATCGAATTTGCACCGCTTGCACCCAAATATTAGAATTAGGTTTCGAAAGCATCAGAGCATGAAATACTATCAGAGAATATAACGATAATTCACTGTTTCAGTATAGCTTTAGGCGAATACTTTATCTTACGAACCGTGAAAATCGATGCAAAATAGCGCGCTAATGGCCCAAATCTGCCCTCTCTTAAGTCTTCGTTTCGCGAAATTCACGCTAATTATTGGAAAGCCGGCGGAACGGTCTCGGGGATCGTTTCGCGTCTAATCACGAGGTAGCATAGCCACTGCGAGTCCGCCACCGAAACGCCATTAAAAACGGGGGCCCGAAGCAGGGGACGAGGTGGCGACCCTGGCATTGCCTTGCGGGAAAAAGGGATGTGAAATTCGCGTGACAGCCTCGAATGGCGTGCGATCGGCTTTGAAAGCTCTCGTTATCCCGGGATCAATGTGTCTCCGGAAAGTGTGGCTTTGCTTCTCGGCTAAATATTGCTGCTTCGAAGAGTTCTTTCAAGGGCCACGGCTGACGCTTTTTTCGAGACCGTATATTGATCTTGTTTCAGGAAGACGTCTCGGCGAGTGAGACGTTTTGAAGCTGAAGCTGCTGCTTAATCGTGCAGGAAGATCGATAGTCAATCTCTTTGGGAGTATGGAAAAACCATCAGTTTAATAGAAAGTGTTATAGGAATATTTTGAAAATAGGATCCAAGGTGTCTTAAGACTTAAGAGTACTAATGCAATAACTTTCTGGAGCCGTTTCAATCTTATAAAATAAGGAACTTCCATGCACAGCATTAAAACAATTATATGAATTTAAAATAAACTTACCCTCGCTTAAATCGCTTTTGTTTTATTGTTTACATTTGCTTCAAAAGTTTTAATAAAGCTTTTATAAATAGCGTTTAAATATTGCATATTTCATTTTCTGTTGATCCCATTATTTTTTTTGACAGTATAAACAAAATATTAATTTCATTCTGGTATTGGCCCCCGAAGTATCGATTCAAATGTGTTATTGATTAAAAATTATGGGTGTCAGAAATATTAATTTAGAATATACCACTTTATTCTAATCATGTTAAATTTTATGAGTTTAAAATAGGAACTAAACATTTTGTGACTATTCCTCAAATTTAAACAGATATTCTTTACACGAAAATCTTACTAAAATTTTTTCTGGATTTACTTAAATGATGATTGCATTTACTTTAAACGCTGGTTTTGCGAGGAAAACAATATTAAGATGACTGAAGTCTTCATGCTTTTTTATTACCTTCGTGGCACGCGAATTCGTGACAATGTAAAATATTATCCGAGATATTTTCATGTCTTGCAATAATTCTGGTTTTGTTTTATTATTTAGTTGTACAGTCATTATTTACTTATAATTAGCTATATTGTCATATCCATTTTCAGTCTTTAATTTTAGTTTGACATTTAATTAAGTTGTATTACTATGACAAAAGTTATTTAACGCAAAATCTTAATTTTAATATAAAATATATGGTAATATAATTAAATTTATTACAAACATTTAATAATGTGAGGTACAAGATTTTGATCACAGGGCATAAATTGCTCGAAGGTTTAATTAGGAACTTGACATCAAGTGAAATCTAAACTTAATAATAAATATTCTTTAAATTGTTTAAGTGATAAATTAAATCTATCAAATTATGAAATAATATATGGCGACAAAATTATATAGCTTTAACTTAAATTAACTTTAGTCAAGACATAAATCTTTCCAAAAAAATTCGAACCTACACGGGGCAATCAGTAGTAGCTACGCGTCAAAGAAAAAAGAAAGAGAGAAAAAGAAGGAACTAGCTAATCCGTAAAACAAAAAGAGATCTCTTGAAGAGTAAGAGGGGAATCCGGGAAAAAAGACGACGCCAATCGCATGCGAGAATCTCCCGTGCACAAATCTCTCAGCTTTTTCTTCCCCTCCCTCGAGAAAAACCAGAGTTTCCTCTCCTGTGTCGAGCATCCCTCATCTCATCTGACTCTCACGAAGCAGTCAACGCGTTACTCAATTCGGATGAAGCACGCACATCTAGGGTATTATATTGTGTGCAAGTTTACGTATATATATCAACGACAGATACTATATACAGGAGAATGCGCGCTGAGCATTTTACTTATGAATATAAATATATTCTTGTCCCAACAGTATTAAGTGATTAGAATATATATTATTGTCAGCAGAACTTAAATTAAACCTCTATTAATTAAACTTTATTTTTCCCATGCTAAAGTGTTAATAAAAAGTAATCATCATGTTATTCCTCCGAAATAACGTACATTTATATAGACTAGAAAGATTATTATCGGCATATGATATTCTCCGTCCACATCGTTCCCAAAAAGAGAGGTCAAGAACGAAAGTGTACTCACCGGTGGGTGGGACGAAGGCGAAGAGGACCTTCCAGAAAATCGTAAGGCAGTGCATGAGATAGTCGCCGGTGGAGGGCGACGACGGAGCCCTGGTCGAGCCCTCGCCTTCCTCGCCCTCCTCGTCGTCGTCACCGCCGCTCACCGTCAGGGCTTCCGTGAACTGCTCCTTCCACGAGCTCGTACCTGCGGGCAATCGTGGAACGTGTTCGATTATTTCTCCGTACGAAAGGAAAGCCAGCTTGATTAATGCGAGGATCTTCTTTGCATTTACGTGCCGAGTGGAAGTGCCCTTATATCACGGAGTGATGAAGATGACGTTAAAATTGCGAGGGTAAGGGAATAACTTCGCACGAAATTCTCGGCTTGAACAGACGTTTTTTTTTTTTGGGGGGGGGGGGGGAATTATTTCTTTATCGTAACATATTAATTAAATTTAGATCTAAATTCTAGTTAATTCTGTAAGTTATTGTAAATGCTATTTTGATCAATTGGAGCTAAGTAATATTATGTTTTTATTTATTAAAGATTAAAAAAAACAGTCATGATGCAACGGAGGGAATAGCGGAAAAATAATAATTTTTAGTTTTTTAATTGCAAGGTACAAAGAATCACAAAATATTGTAAATTCACTAGTTATTAAGATAAATTTTTAAGTGAAATTATCATAATTATTAAAATTTGAAGTAGAGCTTATTATTAATCTTGTTAATAACTACCTTATACTTTATGTTACTAATTATAATTTGTAACACGTTAAGTAAATAATATGCAGCTATGTACCATGAAATTCATAGACCTATATACGAAAAATAATTCTCCGAGCAGTTGATAATGCGCTGTTATAAGCGTAAATTAAACAATGCATTAACCGCAAGTGTATAATAAATTCAAGCAACTTTCATTATTAGTTTCGAACAAATTTGACACGAAACTCCTTAATATATCCATGGAGAGAAACGACGTGGAATATTGTATTTACGATACATTCAGCTCGGGTTGCGCGCCTGCAACGGCTTATTTCGGACGAATAAATTAATTGGCTGCTGCGGCCGTAATTGACGGAGACATAGAGGGGCTGTGGTTTCTGTGAAAAACCGATGCAACGTGAGGGAAGAAGCGGTGGCTTTACTTCTTCCCTTATTTTTATGCTCACACGTGTGCGGCGCCCCCAGTGTTTATGGCTGAAGTTTTTAGGTCAGATTATATTTATGTTGTATTTTTATTTTGATACATTTGAAATTATTTACTTTCTATCGAATTTGACTTATATAAATTACATTGAGCGGTCCTTGGCTCAAGAGTTTGAGCTTTAAACGTTAGGCGTTTTCCACATTGTGTTAGAATATCAGGAAACTACCAATAAAACTAGGATTTTTCCTAAGTTAAGAATTGTTTCCTTGAATCTCTTTTGCCTTTCAAGAAAAGTAGACAGTCGATAAGCTCTAACCTTGACTACTCCTGCGAAAGCAATAGGCCATCAAAAAAATGGTGGAATCGAACAATTTTATTGAAAAATTTTATGTAAGAATCAAAGTATTTTTTCTAAGAATGCAGGAGAACCGTGCATTAATCCACCAGGTTCCGATCTCATCGACGAGGGACATTTAATTTGACCGGCCTCCTCGAATATTCCGAGCAGCGGCGCTCGGGCCATCCCGCCGGATGAATTCTCGCGTCGCGGGCGCGGGAATACAAATTGCGCGCATTACTTCCTCCCCCCGCGCTAAGGTATTCCGGATGCATCGACGAGATCTTTCACGAGCGTGTCGGGCTAAGAGGGGTCGCTCTCTCTCTCTCTTTTTCTCGGGGCGCCCCTTTTTAGGGATTTATCGTAGTTCCGTCGGCCGTCGCTTTTACTGCGCCGACTTCCCGATTAACGCCCGGATGGCTGGGCCATCCGAAGACGACGGGGGGAAACTCGGGGGGAGCATTTATTTTCGAAATCCCTTTACTTTTTCTGCGATCTGCTTAGCGATGTTTAGGAACGCTTCTTCTCAAGCCTTTTAGAATCGAGATTTATCAGCTTTCTTGAGTAGTATTAAGCGAATGTTACGGCTACAATTTATTACTTTATTAACAAAGAATAATTAAAAAGACGTAAGTTAAAATTATATAATACACTTTAATTTTGTTTCACTTTTTCTAAGTTTTTAAGTATGTATATTTTTCTAAGTATATATATATTTATTTGTTACTAGTCCCTATTTGTGCGCTTTAAATAGAACATGAAAAGCCCTCATAGAAATTAGCCAGTTACGGTAGAAAAAGGATCTCCGGCTTTGAAAAAGAGCGAGGTGTCGAGGCATCGCGTCCGCGGTGGCTTTTGCAACTAATTACAGCGGGCGTCGACGTGCCTGGCATTCGCCGGTGTCGCTTCACCATCGGACAAAGGGAAGCGTCCGAGTCTCCTGCTGAGATTTCTCAGTCTGAATAACAGAGCAGCGTTGACTTCTTCGCTCGCGACGCATTGACTTGTACGACTTCCGTGTTCAGTCTAACGCTTCAATCGTTAAAGAGGCTATTCAACATTTTTAAGCGATACTGTGTTGCGAGCATCGATGGCTTGCGTCCAAAATGGAATTAAATAAATTAAAAATATTAAATTTTATTTTTTATTGAGTTTATAAAACTTGGAATTTCATATTTTGAATTTTAGTTTCATAAAAGTTCTTTTTTTTTTTAAATTCACTGTGTAGCAATAAGGTAAGCATTGATGTTTAAATAATACTTGTTTACATTTACCAAAACATTTTTAAGCTCTTTTAAATAATTTGCTTTTTTAACCTTTTTATTGCAAAGAGTGATTTAATTGCAAATATTTTATGGGTTCTGCTACATGAAAACTTAATAAGTTCAGTAAACATCTGGCATATTTGATAACTCAAAAAACGCGATTAGCTAAAGGAACGATTTAAAAATCACCGCAACTGAATCTGAATTCTAGAAAAGCCTTCTCCAGAAAATAGCTGCATTTTAAGGCTGAAGAGATGGCTCGAAAATTAACGCGAAATGGGAGAATTCCTCAGGGCATTTTACGGAGCCACTAAAAAAAAAGTCGGGGGAACGTCAAATGGATTCAAAGTCCTGAGCGAAGACTATTCCTCTTTGTCATCGTGAATGTTAGCAGGCCGCCCCCCATCGGGCGCCATTAATTTTCAGTCAAGCGTGACGTTGATCCGCTGCTGCTTTTTTGCTTGCCTCCTTCCAATGTAAACATCATCGTGCGTCGATACGGCCGATCCCTTGGCTAAAATCTCGGATGTACGATTGGGCTTTTTAACGAGACCGAGGAAATCCGTAAATTATCATGGGTTCTTTTTAAAATACGAAAAATCAGCTTTCGAAGCGGAAGCTTGTAAAGTGCCAACGAGTGGGATACGCACAAAAGTGACCAGATCGTGAATGATGATGCAATGACGTATGTATAAAAATAATAATTGTAATTTAAGATTGTTGTAAATTTAATAATTGACCATAAAATTTTCTATTTTAGAAAAAGGTCAGTTAAATTCTCGAAATCTTATAAATAAAATACTAAATAAAACAAATAAAAAAGACAAGAAAGCGAAAAATAAAAAATTCTAGATAAGCTTAAGTTTAGTTGAGTATAATAAGTTGCGTAAACTAAACTAACTTTACAATATCGTTCAGATTATTGTTTTTCGATTACTGAAACTAAAAAATATTGGCAAAATACAGGTTTGGTCTGAAAGGCTACTAACCTTGTAGACATTTTTGCTCGAAACAAGTTTTTGCATTTTTTCAAACTACACTATAAACAGAGTGGTTGGACAAGGTAAGAAGAAGCTCTTCAACTTAACTTTAGTTGCTTTCTTGCCTTCTTCTCGACAATCGCATCACATCTGTACCTCTACAGTGTATTACTAGTTTTGTTAAAGTGAAATTTATCTACGAATGCTTGAAATTACTTTTAAAAAAATTTTTTTAATTTTCGTGAAATATTTGTTAAACTTTGCAATATTTGTAAACCGATAGTGACATTATTTGGTAAATATGTTCAAATTCATACGTTGGGTGTTTATAGCGTTGGTGATCAGTAATGGAATAGATGCAAGATTTTTAGGCTCGTTTGAAATGGACTTTATAAAAGCTGCGTTCAATAAACATGAAGAAAAGAACGATTGTGCAATCCTCTTAAACTTTACGAATATAGATATACCTAATATTGGAACGAAATTCATTGTAAACTCGTTTGTGAGAGAATTGATTTTACAAAAAAATGGAATCCAAACTTTAAGTTTGGGTGCTTTTGACGGTTTGCCGTCATTGAGTTTTTTGGATTTATCTTATAATAACTTGTCTGCTGAGAATTTAATTGCTTTTGGGCCTCATCCGAATCTACAAGTTTTGATCCTAAACAATAACCTTGGTAATGGAGAACAAATGTCAAATATATTACATATTACAAGCAAATATAAAAAATTAAAGTATCTTTCTCTGCGTAATGTTCTGATAAATGAGTTGCCTTCTAACTTAGAAACATATTTACCAAGCCTGACATATCTGGATTTATCAAACAACATGCTAAATATTCAAAATGTCTTTTCTAATTTGCCGAGGACTGTAACGCATCTTTATATGGAGAAGATTCAGGAAAGTAAAATTATACCATTAGCGAACTCTGAAGCGCTGAGAAATATTTTATACCTTTCTTTAAATGGAAATAAAGTTTATGGATTGGGAAGTGCCAGTGCGTCTTATTGCGAGTATTTATGCTTGAATTTATCAAAGCTCGAAGGTTTATCGTTAGCTGATTGTGGAATAGAAGAAATACAGTCTAATTCGTTGAATCTTGGAAATTTGTTGTACCTAAACCTATCCGACAATCCGTTCACCGAAATTCCTGAGCCCGTATTTCAGCACACGTCGAAATTACAAGTGTTTGATTTGAGTGCCACTGCATTATCAAAGCTACCCAACTTCAGTTTGCTTAAATATTTGAAAAAATTATCGATGAACAATATGAAAAGCAATCAAATAGTTGTAGATGTGCTGAAAATAAAATGGAATCTAAATAAATTATCATTCCTTTCTTTGAGTGGTAACAAACTTGAAAATATACCAACTGAAATGATTCAGAATTTACCAGCACTCAAGGAACTAGACCTTTCGAATAACGAAATTACAGTTTTACAATTTAATTGGTCTACGGGTTTAATAAACCTTCAACATCTTTATTTGAGTGAAAATCAAATCAGCAGTATTGATACACTATTTTTAAATGGTACTGCATCTTTGGAATATTTGTATGTTGACAGAAATCCTATTTTTAGCTTTCAACCTAGTTCATTTAAACATCTTTCTAATAAGATTAATGTTATGTATAAACCTGTTTGTAATTAAAAACTTTTGTTAATAAAGATTTGTTTCAAATTTTGTACTAAAAGAATCTATTAATAGGTTCAAGTTTCTTAAAAGATAAATAAAATGCTTTCAAAAATAAATTACAGATTTGTCTATCTTTTTATTATAGTACCCTAAAATGTTCACAACTTTTAATATATTATAAAAGCATTAATTGTAAAATATATATTTTTAGATAAAAAATGATATAATAAAATACTTTTATGAGTAGTTTGATAATTTTTTAGTAACTTATTCTGTTCTCGTCTGTTGTCTTATAAAGAAATACTATATTTGTAACCGAGCATCCAGTTCGCTTACAAACCGTTCAAGACCGCGTTCAAATAACGTCGGGAGGCGCTGTTGCACCGAAAAATAATTCGGGGAAACAGCGTACTCGCACCGACTCGAGCGATGTAAACAATATAGGAGTGCAGTTAGAACTAATACTACGAGAGAGAGTAAAGAAAGTAGGGATAGACGAAGATGCACGCGAGTGTCCTCGCGAGAAGAGAAGAGCAATCGCTCATTAACCTACAGCTGGAAAGAACCGGCAAACCGAACACGAATCGGCATAAACAGCCAGCTGTCAAAGCGTCAAAGCCTTTCCGTGCAATCATACCTCTCAAGCAACGTCCTCATTGACAAAGAAAGCAGCCGTAGTAAACTGCAGATCAGTGCGATCACCTGCCGCGAGTAAAGAACTAAATGTTCTATCATGTCCAAAAATGCGATAAAATCGAATTAGTGAAAAGTGCCGCGAGTAACCTAGACATTGCACCGCGTGCAAACTCCAAATATACTGAAACGCGAGTGAAAGTATACTCCGTCGCGAGTGATGCATCTACCACGAGAGTATAACTATCCTTTCTCGGCAGATGTATCGGCACGGCGCAGCACCCTGCTAAGTGGACACAGTCCGTCACGTGACATAGGCACGGCGCACGAGGAGTAAAACTTTTTTCCGTGCACCGACACTGCTATTAAGGTGCTGCGGCGCTAAATTATTCAAGGCGTTAGTCTCACTCATTTAAGTGCATATATAAGTAATATTTGCGATATGATTACTTAAAGTATACTATAGAGATTTCTGCTAATTGAAATTACAATGTATTACTTCTTGGGAGTGGTTTTTTTCTTTTATGGACTTATTGTATTGCTGTTCGCCAAAGACAGCTATATTAATCGAGAATTCAATGCCTATATCGCATGTTTAAAACAGCCGTGGATTTCTAGACTAGTAGCGCTATTCTATAAAGACGAATAATGTACTAAAAAATATCGTTATATATTTTCTCTTTGTTTACGATGACTGCTATCGTGGCCAAATGGAATCCCTAGGAAATCGAGAAAATTGACAGAGCTTAGACCACGATCGCGAGTCTAAATTTCAAGAGCTCTTAGAGCGACAGTTCGGTCCTGGAAATACTCAAATATTTTCATTATTCGTTTTTATATTGTTGAGTGCAATTTTACTTATAGCATTTACATCAGTATCTTTTACGTCAGTAGCCGCTCGTATGATAGCGATTCATACGCGAAGCATGCATCGAAACGGCACGAGGAGGCGGACGTAAATTTATAATTTTAATTTAATTAAATCGAAAATTATTAATTTTTTAGATCGTGCAATTCTGTAGTCATAGATTCAGATTCAAACATCATAGAAGCAATGAATAACGTATCATTGCCATCATCATCATCGACGTCGTCGTCGACTAGTGAGGAAATTACACATGACGCATCACTGAAAAATTCTACGAAAAGCAATGAAGAATTTGACACATCAACGAGGCCGTTTATAGACTTAAAAAAATTCGTGGATAATTTACGAAAAAGTTATCCACTTGAGAGTGATTATTCTATGAGTGATGCAATAGAAATTCTAGAGCAAAATCGTGTTATTTTCGAGTATGCTAATAAAGTTTTGTTTCTTATAAATCGTAAAATGCAATTAAATCATGAATATCAGATTGTGTTGAAGAATCGCGACAATGAGCGTAACGATTCGATTTTTTTTAAAAAATTGCATGATTGCGGAGAGAAGTATGTCGAAGTGCTTTTCAGTTTAAATTACAGTAAGTTTTTTTTCTACGAATCAATGATAAACGAGAGCAAAATATCGAATAGCTTAGGTAACTTATTTTCGAATAAAAAAGATACAACTGTTAGCGGTAGTGTCGAAAGCGTTTCGAAAAAGCCATTATTTAATGCAGTTAGGCCTAAGAGTAGTACAATATCCGTTTGTAACGAAAAAATTATTTTTATATCGCTTGTGGAAATGTCGCAGTTGGCAAATTCCGTTTTCGCTAAAGATATGCCTTGTACCAAAGTGGCTGATCCTCTCTTAAGGTAGTTGTATACCAAGATATAGAAGTTTAAAAAAAAATTCTTAGCAGACTTAACAATCATTTGATTACGTAAGTAATGATATATGTTATAAAGTTAACTTTTATG
>UCOL01004068.1:0-16037 GCA_900474335.1 Ormyrus nitidulus
AAGAAGGCTTTATATGATTGCGTGGCAACATACGAGCAATGAAAACTCGTAACACATGATCAATTGCAGCAGACACTTACGGAAGGGCGTAAGTGCCACCTATCGCGCAGCGAGAGAGGTAGCTCGCTTGAGATTTGTTCCGCAACTTAAACTCTAAGCAGTAAATAAACATTATTAGAAATAAAACTAAATGGTTTTCTGCAGAGGTATTAATTATTGATGGAATACTTCTAATTAAGTCCTTATTTTCGTAGCAGCATGACAAAATTATTAAATCATGGAAATTTGACTCATGCACAATGAACATGTTCTTTGCGGAACAAATTAAAAGCGAGCTACCTCTCTCGCTGCGCGATTGGTGGCACTTACACCCTTCCGTACCCTTCCGTAGTTGAAAGTACGCTTGGTGTCTTTTGAGCATTTCCAAGAGACCCCCGGATCCACATATCCTCTTTCCTCGACTGGTCTGCTAGCGAGCGCGACAAACCCGACGCTACGCCACCTAGCGACCAGTCGGGCGAACACCCAAAGGCGCCCAGGCTCTTCTCACTCCCCAAGGCCTTCCTCCAACTCTCCCACCATAAAATGCCTACAAAAACTAGTCGGGCGAATTGGTCCCTCCCGTGGCAGCTCTTATAAGAAAAGCCACGCGTCTATATCGACGAGCGGCGCGCGAAAAAAGCGCGGTGCGGTAACGACTCCGGGGTCGAGGCCTCCTCTTCCTCTCTCTCTTTCTCTCTCTCTCTCTCTGTGCGCGTCAACCGCCGCCGCCGAAAAGTCCGTACGCGCCTCCCGGAAATTGCGGTCGCCGGGAGCACGACGACGAGCTCGGCGCTCGTTGACGAGCGAATAGGCCAAATAAATAACCCTCGCTGTACACGATCGCCGATAATTCCCGCGACCCCCCCGCGCGCGTGCAATAGGCTGTATATTAATTCCTGTAACTCTCTGCGCGCGCCGCACGCTGCAAAAACGCGCGCGCACGTGTGCGACGAGTAAACTGGCCGTGCAAGCTCTCCCCCGCGGCGCGCGGATGCAGCCTCGAATGTACCGCGGGAGAGAGACGAGCCCGCCGCGGGCCGGGTTATATGGGTTTTGCGATAAATTTTTTGCTCGATTAGGCCGCGGTGCGCGAGAGTTTTTAATGGACTTTTCGGGGTCCGTTAGGAATTTACCCAGGGATTTTGGCGATCGATCGAAGACGGGAAATTGCCGGGGCCGCCGCGGATGCAATTCCGGCCTGCGAGCGGGGGAATATGACACTTTAATGTCTGGCTTCGGAGGATCGAGCTGCCTATAGGCTGCAGTTTAACGACGAGCTCTCGATCGACTGCTGCTAATGAGCTCATTTCGTATGTCGAATTGCCGAGCGTATCAATTACTTCGACGGAAAATATTGATAGATTTCGACCCTTTTGAAGCTTTCGGTGAGCTTTAAAGCCTTCTTTGCAGAAGCCTGCTAGCTAAATCTATCTTTCGGTTGTTGCTTGGTGAACTATTAACACGCATTATATTATATTATATTATACTTAGCTGTAAATTTTACCATAAAATTTAATATTCTCAATGTCAGCGTAATTAATTTTTGTCCCATGATTCAAACTGAAGCATTTTCAGTCAGTTCTGCAGTAAATAACGGGACCGTCAAAAAGGATCAGACGGACTCGTAAAAAAAAAAGCCCGTAACGAACCGAATTTTCATTATGAACGCGTCGTCTGTGCCTCCCGGTACATTAAAGCAATACGGTAGGCTTAGTCTCCTATGTCCCTGCTTATTTTTTAGGGGGGATCGGCTCTCCTCGATCGAGGCAACGGACCACACTCTTGACGAGAGAGGCTCACCTTATCGAGATTTTTACGAGCCTCCTTCCCACTCGAACGAGGGCGACAAATGCCGCCGGCTTTTCTCGGAATGCGGTAACGAACTCTGACCCCCCTGGACCCCTCGTATTTCGATACACTCGTAAAAATTAAAATTTTAACACGTGCCGCGTCGTAAATTTCGCCGAGTAATGTAAGCATATATTTATTATTAGCAGCGGTTCGGGATCAGGTTGTTTGAGGCGTTGTTGCTTTATTGGCTTTCTTTGAGGGATGCTTGTTGTTGATTAAATATTTTTCTTCGAACGCTGCAGTTGTAGGAGCTGCCTTTGTTCCTGGGAAAACCTACGAAGCACGCGGCAGCCTCTGAGGAAGAAGAATAAAAATTGCGAGTTTGAAAAGTCTAGAATTTACACTGACGGTCGGTGCTTTTTCTTCCCGAGAAATTTGCATCTTAATTGAATTTATTACGCAAGCACTATTGATACTGTCGACAAAAGCGCGATCCGCGTCTTAAAGAACGTCGCGCGAGAATATCCTCTTTAACCCTTCGTTAGAGAAGCGAAAGGAATCTCCGTAAAACACCGCGCGGCCGTTTTACATCGCTAAACGGCCCATTAATATTCAGCTCGAATCCCCGAAAGCCCATAAAAAAAGGGGCGAAAATCGCAGATATTCGCTTTCGATTAGCGGGGCGAAAAAGAGACCCGCCGCCGTCCGTCTGCCGCGCCGTTTTCGCCGCAACGAAACCGAAAGCGAGAGGCACACGACGGACGGCGCTCTCGCGATTTCCGTCGTCGAATTTTTCATTCCAATTTACGGGCGCCGTCAAACTCCTCGAGGCTCCGAGCGGCGCGCTTCTAAATAATTCATAAGGGGGCATATCCTCGCGGCTGTTTGCCGAGTCCGTGTACCAAAACACTCGGGGTAATGCAGCTCAGCGGCGGATCGCCGATACGCGCGCGCCTCTGCACTTGTATTTATATACGCGCGAGAGCAGTCGAGTGCGCGAGGGAGTTTCGCGCAGATTTTAACTTGATTATGCGATATGCTAATGTTTTCCGCGACTGCGACTGGAAAGTTCTTTAATGCGCCGGGTAATTTTACGTCTCCGTCGTCGACGAGATGCGTCGGCGAGCTCGGCGCTGAGTTATGTTAGCCATTTAATCAATTTGCTTTGCTTCGCGGGTAAATAATGTTCGTTAATTAAAGTTCGCCGCGGGTACATGAGCTCGTTGCAGCTGGATGTAAAAGTTTATTAAACGATTGGCGAATGTTTATTGGCAATTTAGATGGGCGCAATTATGAAGCTGAAAGGCGGCTTGATAAAATTATAAATTGCATATCGCTATTGTATTGAAATGAATTGATTTTATTTCCGTGTCAAACTTCAATTTCGTCACATGTCGAAAAGCTTTCGTCGTTCAATTTTAAACCGTTTTTTTCTTTCCAATTGATTATTGACTCGATCGAGTTTTCACTGTGAAATTGTATGCTTCACCGAACAGCTTGATCGTTTTCATACTCGAAGGTTATTTATGGTGGCTGTTCCTGCATACTTACTTTTGATAAAAATAACTATTATATCCTTGTTACAGCTGAAGACAAAATTAAAGCCAAAAGAAAAAAAAAACTAATTTAAACATTAGCATCGCAAATATCAATAGATCACATTATCCAAAGTAAGCGAGCCCTCCTCGTCTTATATAACCGGGCAACCGAGTTCCCAATCCCCTGCTCGGCATCCCGGCAGCATAAACTCTTATTAAATTTCTTAAAAAATTAAGAGTCCGGGCGCGAGTTCTAATTGCTAAAGAATTCGTCTTCATAAAGGGTCGCGCGCCGCTCTCATCAGCGGCGACTTAACGATCGGCAAAAAGAAGAGCCTCGTCGGGGCGAAAAATGAAGAAAGCGAGAGGAGAAAGATAGAGAGAGATTCGGAGCTTGCGCAGTGATGGAGCCGTCGCGGCGCTCCGCCGAGTCGTTGTCCAGCTGGCGTCGCGGAGGCGGCGCGCCATGGAAACGGCACGGCTGCACCGTTCGATAACCGAGAGAGGAGCGTCTTCTCGAGAGGCTTCGTGCCCGGGCTGCTAAACGACGTGTCAACACGGGGGATTCCCCCGGCCCGGAGATCGCCGCCGCGAATTATTGTTATCTCGGCGCCCGAGGAATTCCTCTCCTCTACGGTGCCGGATATGTTTCGCGGCGGGAAATGCCTTTTAGAAGAGGTAAATAGAGCGGTCCGACGCTTTTTCAGGGCTTTTTAGATGGACCGACGCTCGATTGGATGTGCTGCGCATTCTTTATGAAAGTGTATAGCAAAGCGTATATAAATAAAATTTTTGAGCATTTAAAAATAAAAATGGGAAATCAAACGTAATATAATTTAGTGCATATGAATTTAAATATTTCAATATGAAGCTGAAACGTATTTTTTAGCGTGTTTTTTTTCAATTTTAATTTCACGTTTCATACGCACTGCAGCAGAATTTATCCATACTTCTCAATTCACCTCACGCTTGTCTATTTGCAGTACAACTTTTCCCATTTACAGCAACAGAACGGAAAAGCATAAATTAACGCAAAACCTACAGTAAATATCCTATTTGATTTATTTGCAAATAACGGCTTCATATTTAATTATTCCGTAATGTAGCATAATACAAATGAAATACGCTTTCATGTTTTAGCTGCTCCTCTTTTGTATTATGAAACAAGACAGCTCGCCTCGGGTGTTCAACGTTTCTTGATTTCTCTAATGCTCTGAATAATTACGAAAATGGAAATAAAGCAGTTAATAATTTTCCAAAAGCCTTCGCCGGAGCATTATAATAAATAATTAACTAACAAACTCGAACATGAACAATGCAAAAGCCCAAATCTACGCGGTCTCATATTCGATCCCGTATATAAATTTGTATGCGTTTGCAGCGTTATAACGAACAACAATATTTGGTCACCTTCCGTCATAGACTACGTTGGCCAAAAATAAATAAATGTCCCGATCGACGACCTAATCCCAGATAGGCGGAATTTTCGGAAAAACGGTCGTTGCGATGACGAATGACCCTCGAAATCCGCGAGCGCGCAGATTTTCACGCATCGCCGTGTACTTTTTCAGGTCCGATCCGGGAGCCTCCCCGATACTCCGACAAGTATAAACGTCCTTCAAATCCCTTTTTCAATCACGTTTCATACTTGGCGCATCCATTGAACGCGAAAATCAAACGTCAGCTGGCCGATATATATAGAGCGGAGCAGGCTCCGACGCTAATCCGGATTATCCCCCATTTTATCTCGGCTTCCGCTGCTTCTGGTGCTGAGTCCTCCGCGCGACGAAGAGCTCTCGGGGAAAAAAAGGCGCAACTCGCGCGTCGTCTTGCGCGATCTCTTGCGCGTTTAATTATCGTAATGGCATCGGCCGCGCAATAAAGGCTAATTGCGAGAGAACGACTGAGTCGCGGGGGAGATTGGGTTGTATAGGCATTGATTTTTCGTCTTGCAGCGGAGGAGGAAGCGCTGACAAGCAGCTAGACACTGCAAATTATGGGATGAAATATGCATGCACTTTGACGCCCCGGGCTATTAGAGGACGCAGTCACCTTACAGCGGCATAAGATATTTAATGCCTTTTGTTGCAGAGCCTAACGTACAAAGTTGCGCTTTCGACGTTTATGATTTGCCGCGCGCAAGCTACAGTTCGTACCATTAAAATAGTTGAATTATACGGGATTGCCTTTTAGCAGACTGGCGTTTCTCTGCAAGTGACTGTGCAAATTTAATACGCCGCAATAAGAGAGGCCAGTACTTGCCATAATTTTCGCATGAGATTAAAAGAGCCCGAGAGCCGCATCCTTTGTATAATTTAAATAGAATTAAAAATAACATAATATATAATGTGAAAAAGTATTTTGAAAAATTGCTCGGAAAAAAAGACGGATTTAGAACTTAAAGAGAGGTTTATCGCAGGCTATAATTTAAAGGCGTGCATCCGGCGCACAACAATACAGCGTAAAAAGAATAAGGCATTTATTTTTGATACAAGAGCGCTTCATTTAGTGTTTTATAGCCGCCCGTCCAGATTTTTCTCATACCGGCTGCATTGTAATTTATTATATTTATCAAAGCCTACACTCTGACAATGTATTTTCAGATTTATTCCGCGAAGGAAAAATTGTGCGTAATTGCAGAATTCAGAGCATTCTCCGATAATTTTGAATTAATATATTGAATTAGATACTATTGTTGTTATTTTGTAATTAAAAGCATCTATGACCCGTAAATTGAAGATAAATTAGTAATAATTAAGTACACTACCATAGTATTAAAATTAACGATCAATCGATGCTTCGACAAAGATTAATTACAGCTGGAGTGGAAAATTCAAGAGAAACCCAAGGAAAACCCAAAATCATCGGCCTCTTTCCGAGCGCAGCCAAATTCCATCCCAATTACAAACAAAAAGCTGTAATTCCACGTCGACGAGAGCGCGGCGGACAAATAAACTCCGAGCTCCCTGCTAACGAGCGGCTCTCGATTTCGAAAATCACGCCTCCCCCTTCCGGGGAAAGAATGTATACGAGGCGGTAGGCGAGAGGGACAATTATGACGTTTTCTGGCCATTGTGTCGTCCTCACCTCCCTCCTGTCCCCCCGCGACGAAGCTCATTACAGGGTCGCGCACGTCGACTCGTCGTTAATGTGCAAAGACGGACTTGCCGACTCTCACGCGATCGGCGGCGCAGTCGCTCGTCACTGGTCACTCGGTGCCGAGGCTCTCCCAAAATATTGCCTCCTCCGAATTCCAGCTCGTTCTGCCCGGGCCGGTTTCTCTCGCTCGGAAGGATTGCGGCTAAGGCGCTCGTCGGGGTTATTGCGGATGTGCTCGCGCGTTTGAGGAAGTCGGAGAGGTTTCGAGCGGCTGTTGGCTTTTTGAATAGTTTGATTGAGGAAGAAAAGGGAGAAAGGGGGGTCAGGATGCATCGGATGATGAAAATTGGTATCGGCGGGGTGGGCATGTTTGTGTTCGGCGTCATGTTTGGATGGGTGCTCTTTCCCATCGTTCTCAAGTCGCAAGTCCATTCGGTAAGTGCGTTTGTGGCAGGATGTATTGTGTTACCTTTTCGTGCTTGTCCGTACAAAGTTTGATTAAAGTTTTTTTTTAATAGTTTTGTAGAGTTCGTACAGGAAAGGGCTGGTGATTGATTGAAAGTAGCCTCAAAGATTTTTTACTTTACATTAATTAATTAATTAAAGATAAATAATTATAAAAATTTGCCATTAAAATAATAAGTTTTAGTAATGAAGTAGAAATAAATATTTGTATTTAAACATTTTAGTAACTGGAATTGCCAAAAATTAGTCGCTTTAAAGTTGCAATGAAGTTGTAATGATTGTTTTCTAACAAAATTCTTATTGTGAGTACCATTACTTGGCATTTTTTAAATGCAGTAAAAAATAATTTACTTTGTCGGAGGGAAATTGCATCTTCTTTGTAAATTGACCTTCACTTGAATCAAGAATTATTTCCTGGATTCGAAAAAATTTGTTATTACATTAGTTATTTATAATTTTTACAAATGTCCTTATTAATTTTGAAAGATTAACAGCAACTCTTATCTAATTTAATTTTTAATTAACTTTATTTTCTCAATTTGAAAAATAAGAAATTATTTATAAACAGATTTTTGTAAAATTTAGAATAAAATACACTATTTAATGTTCATACGCGATTTAACGTATAAATTGAAAATCACAAAAATATTTTCTAACGATATACAATTTGGCGTAAATGTTAAGTGTAAAGTCACACAAAGTATCGCACTATGCAAGTGTCTGCTATAATGTCTAACATTACTTCATTTCTGCACTTAGTTTCTTATCGACCCCCTAAGTGCTGAATTGATTCTTTTTTTTCCATCGAAGGCAAGGTGTCGAAGCTTGACGCTTTGCATGCAATGAAACAAGCCTATAGTGCTAATTTGCTATGCACTTCTCCTCCAGTGCCATTGTCACCTAATGTGATGCTCCTTGAACTTTGTTGGAAAGTTACTTTAAATACTTTGTTGATGAATTTTATTGCACGCCACTGACGTGTAATGAATTTTATAATAGAGTTAAATGTATTGGAGCTTAATATTTTAGAGCCATTTTTAGTTTGATTTTTGAAAAAATTTGTTGCTCGAGACATTCAGAGAAGGTGTATTTAATTACATGCGCAATTACATGCCAATGATGACGTTCTTTCGTGAGTTGCTCTCTTGCAAACACAGAAAAAGCGTCGACTCACTTTGCAGAAAATATAATTAAAGTATACGATATACTACACCAGAACTGGTTATTTGGATTATTGTGCCGCAGCCTTGACTATTCTTAATCCTTAAATGCAAGACATTCGATCATCATAAATGAATACTGAAATTTCTATTTACTTTTAGCAAAAGCTCGAATTAAGCTCCGCAAATACATTAAGTTTTTTCGATTGTATTTAATTGCAGTCATCAAAGAGTTAATGTCTGCAATGTAGCTTCAATAATCTATCTTACTTAAATATCGCTGTCGAGCAAAAACTGTGGTATAAGCTGGTGAACGTGAATATTTTGTTGTAGCAAGTAGCTCTCAAGGAAGGGTCGGAGATGCGAGCCATGTGGGGCAAATTTCCATTCTTTCTTGAATTCCGCATCTATTTATTCAACATCACGAATCCCGCTGAAATAAAAGCTGGCGCCAAACCGATTGTTCGTCAAGTCGGTCCTTATTTCTTCGAGTAAGTTTAAAAAACCGTTGAGTGAGGTAAAAATTTGATTTTCTGAAATTGAACGTCCAACTTATTGCTTTATGTAAAACAAACGACGCTTTTACAAGCAATATTATCGGTGTATCCATTATTTTCCGCGTATTGAATTCTCACAGTTGAATTTCCAACGAAAATAAAATTTTACCTCCTAAACGCCAGCTGCGCTCACAGAAACGCGAGTAAAAACACCGGCAAAATTTGAATGCAGGGAATGGCAGGAGAAAACCGACCTTGTCGATCGCGAGGAAGACGATACCGTCGAGTATAACGTAAAAAATAAGTGGATCTTCAGACCCGACTTGAGCGAGGGCCTAACCGGGGAGGAGGAGCTCGTCTTGCCGCACGTTTTCATCCTGGCAATGGTGATGGCGACCGTCCGCGAGAAGCCCTCGGTTCTCCCTCTCGTCAGTGAGTATACAACCGTTTTCAAATGTATTCCCTCCCGACGAACAATCGATAACCAATTGCCTCTCTCCTTCATCCCAGACAAGGCGGTCAACAGCATCTTCAAGAGCCCCGACAGCGTCTTCGTCAAAACCAGGGCCATGGACATGATGTTCCGAGGCCTGCCGATCGACTGCACGGTGACGGATCTGGCCGGCGGGGCCGTCTGCGGAATGCTGAGGGAGCAGGCGGACGACCTCATGAAAGACGGCCCGGACAAGTACAGATTTTCCTTCCTCGGAGCGGTGAGTTCGAGCGCGATTAAAAGTACATTTAGCGCGGATTGCGGAACGATGACTATTCGGTGGAGCCAACGCTCCTTCTTATAGTTACTTCAGCTTGGGAATTCAGAGAAGTTCATATTCTCGGGGTTTTTTTTAGTAGGAATTGATGAATTAATTACTTTGTATTAAAAACTTGTGAAGAGAGTATTAATCGATTTAATCTTTTGAATGAAACTCTGAATTTCGTAGCAGTAAATAAAATAATTCTTCGAGCATTGATAATTAATGCAGTTTACTGAGCAACGTAACCGTAAAATACTGCGCCTATTACAAAACCTTTTAAAAGACATAGGAAAAGAAAACCGACTGCATTTTTTTTTATTTAATAAACAGAAAAACGACACGCCGTCGAGGCATCGGCTGCGAGTTTTCCGCGGCATAAAAAATCTAATGGACGTCGGCGTGGTAGTCGAGTACGCCGGGAAGCCCAACATATCTACGTGGGACGACGAGTATTGCGATACTTTTAACGGCACCGACGGCACTATTTTCCATCCCTTCCTTTACGAGGACGAGGACGTCGTTTCCTTCGCCCCCGACCTCTGTCGCAGCTTAGGCGCCACTTTCGAGAAGAAGACTAAAATCGACGGTACGTATATGATCTTTTATTCATAGATCTTTTTTTTATAGCGATGGAAATAATGCGATGAAAATTACTGCCCAAGGAAATTTTACGCCACTGGTTGGCAGTTTATTCTCAAAGAGTCATGTATACAAATTTTTTATAATATTATTACAACATCGTTTCCCGTTTCTAAAGTGAGGATGCAACGCTTTTTGTTTTCGTAGGTTTGCATACGAACCGTTACACAGCGTTTCTGGGAGATCCGAACACCATCCCGGAACAAAGATGCTTCTGTCCGTCTCCGGATAATTGTCTTAAGAAAGGGGTGATGGATCTGTTCAAGTGCATCGGGGCACCTCTTATAGCCTCGCATCCTCACTTTCTCATGGCCGACGAGGAATATTTAACAATGGTCGACGGCCTCAGCCCTTCTAAGGTATGTTTTCGAAGCGTTGGTCACTTCTTAAAATTACGTAACTGCTAGCAACGTTTCTTGCCATCATCAGGATGAACACGCGATATTTCTGGATTTCGAACCGTTCACCGGCTCTCCGCTGAGCGCGAGGAAGCGACTGCAATTCAACATCATGATACACAAAGTGGAAAAATTCAAGCTCATGAAAACCTTCCCGGAGGCTCTGCTGCCGCTGTTCTGGGTGGAAGAGGGCGTAGTTTTACCCGACGATTTGTTGGCGCAAGTTAAGGCTGGCCACAAACTTCTTGCCATCGTGGCGTAAGTAAAAACTTGAAATATTTTTTTTTTAATCACGTAACTAAAACTGCTGATTACTTTAAAGCTGGATGAAGTGGCTGATGGTGGTCGGTGGACTAGGAATGTCAGGAGTTGCTGGATTCTTGTACTATCAGGCTTCCCAGAAAGCGAACAAGCTCGAAATTACGAAAGTTGCGAAAGACACCTCGAAGCCTAGCAGTACCGAGAAGAAAATATCACCGATAAACGTGAGTACTTTGCAGGCTCAGTTACCGCCGGTGCTCGACTAAATCTAGTCGAAAAGTAAATTGAAAGAACTCGAAGGTTGTAAAATTTTACGACAATTAATTGCTGTATTCTTCGTGTAATTGGTTGTATGATTTTATTGTATTTTTTTTTAAATGTTCTCGATTCTTTTGCTAAGTAGCTGTTAAATAATAAACTCTTTCTATTTTATACTTTAATATTATCGTTGTTAGCTCTTCTATATATACAATAAGAACTTAATCAATCCGAGATGTTAAATCATCATCTAATGTAAAAAGTGTAATATAGATGACGATTTGCTAAATTAAAAACATCTAAATGTATTGTAAGATTTTATAAGCAAAAAAAAAAAATGTATAAAATGTAAGTATAGAAAAGAAAAAATTGGATACATCAAGGACGACTGAATGAATTGGAAAATATGAAAATTATAGATTGTGCAACAAAATCAAGATTTATCAATTTGAATATCTGCTGCAGTACATTTTCTTAATGCGCGTTAATTTATTTCTTAAATAATATTATTCTCGCTGTGGAGTAATTAAATGACGATATTATTGTATTAATGCACAAGTTAAATTAGCGTAGCGGAAGTGTTTTAAAAATACGTTGCTTTGCACATAGTGTATTTTAAGTACGAATTTAATATTTTCATTTAAAACGACAATGTTTAACTTCAAACGATGTTATCTCAATTAAGTACTTTTAAGAATATTGTGTAACGTTTAAGTAATTACGGACTTATAATAAGATAACGAATGTACAGAAATGAAAGAATCAAGATGTTTTTTTTTCTTCATTTTTTGCGATAATTATGTGGTATCCATTGTATTTATATTTGTACACATCAGCGTTCTTTTTCACAAATAAACTAATTTATTAATAATTTATTAATAAAACATCCTAACCTCAGAAAAAAACAGCCTCGACAGCGCTTCACTAACCCGTTTCCCGATGGCGCGGCGAGTGTCGAGAAGGCCCTAAAAAATGCAAAGTTCATTGCACTTGTTGCTCCCATTATCCTCTCGAAAAAGCGACCGCATTCACCCTCATTTTCCCCCGCACTTTCGTTTCCGATCACGCCTGGAAAATCACGTCCATCAGCTGTGTGCAGCTGAAAAAGCTCCGGCGGCGTCGCTCGGCCGGGAAAAATTAATGGAATAATTACGTCGAATTATAACGCGGCACGCAGAGGCCGACGGGGAGAGAGAGAGAGAGAGAGGCCGAGGAATCAAGGGACAGGTGACAGGTCCGGCCGCCACGCAACATCAAAGCGCCTTTTTTTTCCACGCGGCCGTCTCTCGCTCTCGCTTTAAAAGGAAAGCTGATTTAGGGCCGCCGCTTCGCGCGGCAAATGTAGCGCATAATTTCAAGAGCGGCAGATGCGCGCACCAAGCGCGCCCTCGACGATAAATACCTTCGACGGATCGACTCATCGATCTGCGGTGAGGAGAGACCGAGCGGAAGGCTAAAGGCCCTGGGACGATTTTCTCGCTCCGCACTTTTTATCGTTTAATCACTTTAAAGCGCGACCCGCTGATGGGGCTTTAAAACACTGCGGACTGGAATATATTTTCGACGCTCTCGTTGTTGTTGTGCTTTGCGTGAAAGCATTGTTTTTTATTTAAGCTTCTGTGGAAAACGGATTTCTCGGCTGTTGAAATATCGGGGACGTGAAATTTATGTGAATGCTTGTTGTTTTGTTTTGTTTAATGAGCAAACGGGTCGCGAGAATAGTTTACCGCGTTTTCCTACAAAGGCTCGGATAACAATTGATTTCAGGTTAAAACTCATGGTCGTCATAACAATATGGTATTACATAATCGCGCGGCGTTAATATCAAGTCTTGTAAAGCCGTAATCATAATTCTCAGGTGTATAATCAATGCCGTATTTTAGCTTTATTACGGTAGAATAATTTTCGCTCTCAAACACAAAATACATTTAAATTTAAAAAAATTTTAAATATTTATTTATAATAAAATATTAATAAATCGTTAATAAAAAGTTTGTTTAATGTTCTGGCAAGTTTAATATAATTACAACTAGTCTAATATAATTGCTTGGAGGCGTTATTATGAAACTTGTATGAGCCCAATTGATGTCGATAAAGTCATTTACTACAAGCAAAGATAACAGGTGTAGATTATAGCTGTACACGTTACGTAATACGCAATTCGTCATAATATGTGAAGCGTAAATAATACGATTATAATAGCTAACTAATATTAATTGATATTCTTGCTTTATATTTATGCAGTACAAAGCATATTTTTCTAAAAAAATAAAAAATACGCATTAAAAAAATTGGATTAGAATGACTGAAAGTTCTTTAAGTCAAAACCTTCCATCGTGCATTGTGAATTGTAATTTTGTTCAATAATTGGCACTAATGCAACTACAAAAATAGTATTATTTTTAACGTTTTTGCCATCTTATTGCTTTATTATGCGATTTTATTGCAAATTTTACTAAAAAAAATCTAGCTCTTGGACGTATTTCAAGAAAAATATATAACAAATATTACATTATCAAAGGAAATCGCGATTTGATAATGATTTTCAAAAAATTTCGGATTTTCCAATTAGAAATCCGAAGCTACAATGTCACATTTGTCATTAGAGATTCCCACTGGAGTTGTATACGCGCATCCCGCAAGGACGAGGTGGCCGAGTGGTTAAGGCGTTGGACTGCTAATCCAATGTGCTCTGCACGCGTGGGTTCGAATCCCATCCTCGTCGAAATTTTTTTTTCCCCGAAAATCATTTAACGGCATGCCGTGCCACTGGAATATGGCATAATATCGGCTTAGAAACGTCTTGGGTTACACTTGAGTTTGGAAAAATACATTCAGAAATTTGAGCTCGACCCAGAACGACGCGAATGCATGCTTGCCGCAGTGCGCGTGCGTTTATCGATGCGGTCACGAATTATGTATTTTTTCATTTAGCAGTTTATATTGCTTCCTCCTAGAGGAAATCATTTTTCCGAGCGATTGACGTAGTTGGTAAAAATTTCTTATGAAATTGATGCACATATAAGAAGTTATAAATTACTTTGCCAGTAACATGAAAACATCTTTAATATACATTTTCAACTGAATGAGCAATATTTCTACTACTTTACCTTATACTTTAACTTATACTAGCTTATGGTAGTATGTATAAACCTTTGTTAAAAGGTAATTTTTTAAAATGACATACATTTTGTAGAATTTAAAATTTAACGAAAATAAAAATTTTTTAAAATTTAAGTTTAAGTTTTTTTTAGCGGTTAGTTTTTATTTCATGCTAAAAATAATAAGAGGTTTTCAAACAGAAAAAAAATATTCAAGTTTTATTATTGCAGATATTAGAATATTTATAAGATGTGAAAATGTATATTACCTATTAAAGTGGGAGAAATTCTATAATTCCTTGCATTGCCCAATAAAATCCGAACTAATTAATAGATATGTGGTATTTTTTTTTATTTATTTCACTAATAAGGACGCTCACCTCCCCCTTTTCCTCCCCACCAGTAAATAATATGAAAATAAAAATTTTTGCGCTCCACCGTCTACAAGGGTAATTTAAAATTTGCGCGAATTTTCAATGTCAGTTTGATTAGATCCCATTAGAATGTAGAAAATAATCAATCCTCAAAATTCATAAAATTTTTTAAATATACGTAAAATGTTTGCTTATAATAATTTTTTTTTAATTTTAGCTACGGCATTCAAATAAGCGATCTCGAAAATAGTAGGCTAGGTACTTTACGTTAAAAATTGTGCAATTTATAGGCACTAAAGAATTTAATACGAAAGCAATCTGTTTTTGACTATCTTGAGTCTAACTTCAATTTTTATGAAGTAAACTTGGAATTACTTTTTCTGTCAAGGAATTAATAGAAAGTACATTAGTTTGTTTGAAGCTTCGTTGTAAAAATAACAATAAATTTTTAAGAGAATCATTCTTTATTGGTTCAAAAACATATTATATTATAATGTTCCTGTTCTTGTTGTTTTCCATCGTATCTTTGTCTATCCACCTGTACACCTGCCGTGTCCACAGTCCATATCTGGATATAAGAAATATATATATATATATATGTATGTATTTTAACAAAAAACATTAAAGCTAACAATTGTATATACTTTAGTACATATATTTAAAAATATAATACGTACGTAACATGGGATCCCCGGTCACGGCAGCGACAATAAATGCGCATACAAGGAACAAACTAGCTACAGTTTTAAACTTCATTTTGACAATTATTCAAATCTGACGGTGGTAGCTGGTCTGCCTGAGTTTATATACTGCTGATTTTGAAAATATTGAGTAATTACGTACGGTAGTTGTTTATTACAATTTCATACTAAAAATGATAAGGGGTCAAATTGCTGCAGATATTAGTATATTTAAAAAGCGATAATAATACCTATTTGCAAAACTTTTTTAATAATGCAAGTACAATTACACCTTGTGTTAACTTTAGTAAGTAAGATGATTTTTAAGATAGTTATATAAGTTTTGTTACGTAAACCATTGGCTACCAGCAGGTACTTAGTGAACCTCCGTAGGATTGACATTATAAATTTTTAATAAAATAAATACAAAAATAAATGTAATTAACAGTAATTTTACTTATTATACTTTAATTATACTTGCATTACTAAAAAAATTTTGCAAAATAAAAAAATTACCATATTGCTTCCACTTTTTTTAAATACCCGCATAAAAAAAGCTTATCCCGAACTTGGGGCAAGTTTCCTATGGCTGAACTTTGGGCTAAACGTGGCTAATGAGAAAATCCCAAACTTATGTATAAAGTTAAAGCGCAAAAGTACTGAAGTTCAGGCCAAACTTTGTATTAATTTTTACCAAACTTTTGGTAAGCTTTTAACGAACAGCACGTAATTTTTAAAACAATTTTCGAGAAATTATTAATAAAGTTTAGGCAAACTTACGTTAAAAAATATGTAAAAACCAATTATTTAATAATCCTATTTATTTAAATAACTTATTTTTACAATCTTATTGCTTAGAACAACTTTTTGCCAGAAACTCAGAACTTTTTATGTAATAATGCTTTTTACACTAATAATAAATTTTTTTAACATATTTATTATTCCAATTCATGAATATTAGTTGGATATACAACATAAG
>UCOL01004069.1:0-16041 GCA_900474335.1 Ormyrus nitidulus
AAAATATCATTACACTGAAATATTCATGAGCAAACATATTTAATTATTTGATAATGACAAAAAATAATAGCAATTTGCCGTTGACAACTATAAAACAAGCTAAGTATTAGCTAAAAACTACTTAACGTTTCTACCAGGGAAGCAGTCAAACATAACATACGCTTGAAACAGCACAGCCTAAAAATGATTTGTTTGACCCCCCACCCTCCTCAAAACACCTTGAAATCCAGAAAAAAATCTACCTTCAAAAGCATCCCCAGGTATGGTGAGCTTGATGCTCCTGGAGCTGAGATAGTCGTGAAACTTGGTCTCCAGCTCGTCGTCCAAGCTCCTCTGCGTCCCGTTCTCCGCGGTCCTCATCTCCAGTTTCCTCGCGGCGTTGGCGTCCCTGCCGATCGATATGAAATCGTTGACCTCGTAGACGGCCTCGTCGTCGATCGCGTTGTCGAGGATCTCGAGTGCCCGCCTCTTCAGGCAGTCGAAGCCGTTCCTCTCCTTGGTGCACCGGGCGAAGAGCTTGCCGTAGCCCTCGGGCCCGAGTCGGGCCTCGGCACCGAGGACGAGGAGGGGCGCGAGGAGCGGCAGCAGGAGCAGGAGCCTCGGCATCATCTTGCGCACTGATCAAACAACGCCTCGCGGGCACGGCTCTTATATACCTCGGGGAGCGCGAGCCGCGTGCACGCGCTGTTTAGCGCCGCGAGCGGGGGGAGAAACGAGCCCTGAACCAAAACAATTCCCGGCGGCGGCGGCGGCGGCGGCGCGAGCGCGCGCGAGCATCCTTATGACCCGCTTGCCAAACGAGCCTCAAACGCGAGTCTTGCCGAGCGCCGAGGAAACGGGCCGGGGCGCGGCTCGGTGGGAGGCTGCGGGGCAGTTGTGGGAGGCGCGGGATGAAAGCAAAGGCCGAGGATGGATTTTTCAGGATGGGCCGGGGATTTGAACTGCGGGTTGCCGGTGAGATCGCGATTTGTCGGCCTGGGAGGGGCCGGGATTTCGACGGCAATTTGGCCTATTGTGTTTGGGTCTGATGCGGGTTCTGTAATTTTGGCGAACTGGAGCTGGAATTAAGGAGGCGACGGCTGGTTTGGATGAGTTGGCACGGAATTGTTTTAAAATTCATTATTTTTAATTAGGGGTATTTTTTGTATTATAGGAATCTTTGCAGTTTCATCTTGATACGTAAAATTAAAAAAATTAACAATTACTGGCGGCAGATGCACTAGAAAAAAATCGTGTCAATAACAGGAAGGAAACTAATATCTAATGAGAATTAGAGCACGAACTATTATTTCATGTGCTAATGTATTGAAAAGCTTCCAATGGTTGCAACCGATACGTCTTTGGCCAATTAATTTTCTGAATAGATTGGAATTTTTAATGACTTTTACAGCGACTCTTTGCAATTGATGCGCAAAATTGCTTCTGTTCCTATTCCCAACAATTTACTTGCATTTATAACGAAATCAAAATTATTGACGTATCATACAATTATAAAAATTATACTTTAACAAACTATTACTTAATTTTCTTTTAAAAGTAATGATTTAAATTTTGAAAGTTTACAAAAATCGAATAATTTGTGAAATGCACTTTTAAAAATGTATAGTTTACTTTGAATTCCACTTCATTTTGCAAGCCTTTACGTTAAAGAAAGTTAATGCCATAAGACCCATAATATCGATAATAATAGCAACATTGTAAGAATCATCAAACGTTATTTAATTTATAACACGAAGTAATGACAGCAAATAAATAATATTAAAATAGGTTAAAGTCATTTTACGTAAGATTATTGTAATTATCTCTAATATACTATAATGAATTTAGCGTAACATAAATTATAATGTTACAATATAACTCTTCTATGCATGCAGGTATTATCTGTACTTATTCAACAAAATATATAAAATTATGTGCACTATGCTTCAGAAATTTATTTGAAAAAAAAATACGCCAAATAGTGATAAGTTTATAGGTGATCTTTAACAAGAAGATGCTACAATAAATTGTCGGCTATTATACTGCAATATTTTTAAAAATAATTAAGTATATCGAAACTTTACGCGTACATATAAACCTATGCTTGGATATATGATCGAACCTGGTATTCTACAGTAAAAAACACTATACTGATTATTTTTTTTTAAACAATACAATATTTATTATGTAAAAGTTAACTAACCCATTTAAAAAGTTGAAAAATAAAATAAATTTTCCCGCAGCATACTATCCCACAAATTGATAACACATTTAGCTACATGCTCATTTAGTTAATTTATTTAAACCACTTTAACTCAGACGGAAAAAAAAGATTAATTCTTATAAACGATGGGAAAGTTAAGAAAAGCGCGATCGCATCAACGGTACATCGGCGCGCGCGCGTGCGCGGTACATACGAGCGCGCGTGCGCGCAGGAGCCGCGCGTGTGCATATAAAATTTGCATTATCATGTTTTCAGGAGTACTTTCTTCGATGTACGAGCGCGATTTCTTTATCCCAGAATCCCGTCCAATTTTCCCCGCGCGCGCGCGCATTGTCTTAGAAAGTAATCCGGCGAGAGAAGAGACCCCGTCGCGCCATCGCCATCAGCCGTAATATCGATCTACTTGCATTTTTAACAAAATCGCGGCCTCGCGTATACGCAAACCGCTCGAGGGTAGCGGCCGTAATTGATCCGCCGCTCTACCGCGCCGAGTTCACGCATAAACGGACGTTTCATTGCGCGAACGCACTTAACCCACTAAGCGCGCCAGCCGCGTTTTGCATTTGGTCGGCGAGGGGGATTTTTTATATACTCCCTCCCCCCGTGCCCCCCCCCCCTCCGGCTATCCGCTCCGGCCGCCGCACGAATTATGTCATTTCGAGAGAGATTTTTTTCCGCTCTTTGTTCCCTTTCTCGAGACGCTCGCTCGGCGTGTTCCTCTTTTTCGAGGCGGACAAAGGTTTACTTTTAGACGTAAGTGGAGTTGTTTTGTAGCGCTTACGCGGCGGGTAAGGAGTCGCGCGTGAGAAGGTGAGAATCGTTTTTTGCTCGTGGCCACTGTGCGAGCGACGGTAATGACGGATTGACGCTTTCCTGGCTTGTCGCACGCTTTTTAGCGAGGAAAGTAGACAAATCTGCTTCTACGCTTCTTACCTGACTAGGAGTTATTTCGCTTTGATGGATTGTTTCGTTTATTGAAGATTCAAGAATTGTTGGCAAATTTTTGCAAGAATGACGATAATTTACGTAGCCGGAAAATTGCCGTATGTCGCACTGAGTTTTCGAACAATTTAAAGCCGTAAATTAGTGAAATAGAAGTATACGTAAACGAAAGGAGTCCACGAAATTCAATGTGTTACGAAAGTATACCATGCATGCAAATAAAGGTATAGAAACATTATCCTATATGTCTATTTTAACTTTGAAAAATTTATTACTGACTGACAGTTTAAACTAATAAAATGAAGTTATATTGCAGCAATAAAGAAGATTAAGTTGATTTCGTAGCAATACAAAAAAAATTATTGCTACACTAGTTGGTCTATTATAGTGACTTTCTTTTTAAACTAGCTAAAAAGACATAAAGACATAAACTCAAAAGTTTTCATGTATTTGCTTTTTTTTATTTCCACGATAATTCATCTGTACTTAAATCCATAAAAAATTTTTATTCTGATCAATAGTAGTTATATTCTTCGTAAAAAATTGACTAAAAACTTGGTTATATTTTTAATTACTATTTGCAATATAAATAATGATCAATATTAGCAAGGCAATAATAATTAAATAAAATAAGAGATGCCAAAAATAGTTATCGCAAAAAAGGAAATGAATTACTTCATGCTACGCGCTCCGGAATCCATGAAAACTGGGTCTGCGGTTTGCAATTGTGCGGCATTCGATATTCCTTTTAAACATTGTCTTCTCCAAGGGATCCAGTTTCATTACAAATTAGCGTTGTAGCGTGATTATTATTATCTGTGGTTAAGACATTCTCTTCGGTACTAATTACCGCAGCTTATTATCACGTATTGCATGCAAATTACAGTGTAATAAATTTTTATTTATTCCTTTTTGTAATAGAAGGCTTTATTGAAATTTAATAATAAAGTCTCGGGATAGTACTTAAAAATTTATCTTTTAAAATCATTACTTCGAAAAAATATGATGGATACCTATAGGGCCCAAAATAAATAAACTTAAGACAATTTAGACTAATTATTTTACAAAATATTGTACAGAAAAACAAAAGATAAAAGAGAAAAACAAAATTATTCTTTTAGAACCGGAACAACAGACTGCGCACGTCTTATATTGTCTTGCCGGACACGGAATGCATCTACTGCGGTCGCGAAACTAGTGCCAGTACTAATAAGACTACATTTAAAGTTAATTTATAAAATTGTTGGTATAGTGATAAAGTTTCCTAACGGACTAAATTCTTTCATTTACAGTACTAAATCTATTAAAAACGAGAACATGTAAAATATTTAGTAATTTGGTTCAGTTAACCCTTCTTCGTGCCTTTCCATCAATCCCTACCACACCCGCATCTCCACCTCAAGGTAAAAATAAAAATCTCCACACGTATTTAAAAAAAAACGTTATTTATTCTACGATTCGTTCCTCGACCATACAAACTTCTTCTTCCTCCTGTCGGGCTCCTCGGGCTCCTGGTTCGACGCGCTTTCGTAAACGTTAACGAGCTCCCGGATGACGTGCTGCCCAAAGGGGAATCCCGTGCTCTCGGCCAATCCCCTGTAGGGATGAAATTGGTAGCTCGGGTCCTGGAGAATCGTGGATCCCAGTCCCCCGCCGTCGCCCGGATTCAGAATGCCGCCGCCACCGCCGCCGTTGCCGTAGCCTTGATTCAGCACGATACCGTTGCCACCTAGAATTGCACGTGTGCATTATGTCTCGGACTGACCGACTGATTTTCTTTTTTTTTTTCTTTGGCTTTTAATTTTGCCGGGAGTTTAGGGCTTTTTTAGAATCTGATCAAGTGAAGATGTCGGATTTTCTTGCAATGTAATTTGTATTATTTTAAAATAAAGATTTCAAGTGGTCTTTTTTGGTATCAAAAAAGTTATTTATCTTTATGGAAGGCAATAGATTTTTGGAAATTTACTCGTATCACTTTCTGTTGGTTCTTAAGCTAAAATTTTCCGAGTTTTAATATGTCGGAGTATTGAGTATTTAATTATGTACAGTATTAATTATATTAAATTATGTATAACCCACTAAGCCAAAACAGATTTTTAGTTTCATTGTAATTAAAATTTTTTCTCCACAATAACCGTTATTTTTAGAATAAAAGGATATAGAACCTTTTAATTTAAACAATGAAATTCTAGTACACGAAGGATTCAATGCTCCATACGTAAATTTACCATATAAAAAAAATCGTGATTTATATGAGTTTTAATTGGAGCATAGCGGCAGCAGCTCTTACTGCTTACTTTTATTTCACGAAAGAAGGAAAAAGGAATTGAGATAGTGCACTTGCAGGTGTATACATAAATATTTTATAGGGCGCTTAACAGTGTGATTAAAACAGTGAGTTAATTAAATCCAGAATTAACATAAACTGCCTTAATTGATTAACTTTACTGAATTTATTTATTTGGAACAAAAATGTTTGCCAAGCATTAGTTATTTTAATCAAGTCAAGTGCATTATTTAGCAATCGATAAGAAAAACGCACAAAAAAAACCGAAATAAATAAATATGTTACGTGCATTTTTTGAAAAAAGAGGGTAGGCTTTAAAAAAACTTCTGATTTCTTTTCATATATTTATATTATATATTTTATTTTTATTTCTTTTATAATCTTTTATAATCAATAATTTTGAATTTCATTATTCACAAATGTTCACACAAAAAATTTAGCCAAAACATGACACAATTTCGATCCAAAAATAAACTGATAAAAAAATTACTACCTAAAATTATTGACATGATTGATCACAATAAGAATACTAAAAAAAAATTAAATCCTAACGCAGAATCAAATTCAAAACAAAGCAAACATTCTCAGAAGAATTTCTGCACCCTCGTCAATTCAGCCCCCCTGTCAAAATGATAAAACAAAATTTCAATAACCATTGGGGTAACCGGCGCCGCCTCCGGCATACCCGCCAACGATCGAGTTCCAGCCGAGCAGCCCGGCAATGAAGAGCGCGACCTTGGTGAGCAGCAGCGCCTTCTTGGTGACGACGATCAGCACTCCGAAGAGAAGCGGCAGCAGCGAGGCGAGGTTGAACTTGAATCCGAGGAGGAACGGCAGCACCAGCTGCCTCACCAGTAGTCTACCTGTGCAGAGAGAAAGGCGGAGAGAACGGTAAGGCAGTGACCTTGACCTTGTGGCGCCGCCGAGCGGCAGATCGGCCAAGTCGCCTGGTTCGACGATCTACCGCCTGGCGGCCTTGAACTTGAACTAGCACCGATCGGTACGGACGTTGCCGGTCGGTACGCGAGTGAGTCTTTGAACTCGGTGCTGCGCGCGAAAGGTCACGGCGGTGCGGTTGCGTTTTCATATTATGCTTTGCGGTTAGCGATTCTTTTGAAATATAGCGAATTGGAATTTTTCGGGGGGACTTTGAGGAAAATGAATTTGGTGGGCGAGTTAACTGGGGATTTAGTTGCAGTTGAGGATTTTTTACGTGAATTTGATATGTAGGTCAAACGATTTTTAGTTTACCGTTGCTAAGAATTTAATGTGAAGAAGTATTTTTGGTAGGAAATCTCCAGTTTTCGTAGAAAAAAAGTTCGTAGATAAGTTAGTAAAAGCAGCAAATATTAATCCAAATTGTAATTTACAATTCAAAAATTTAACTATTAAAATTTAGATTAAATATCATAAAAAAGCTTCTTTTTATATGATTCTATCAGTAAAACTAGCATATTTACTAAAATCGCTTAATTATAATTTCACGCAAAGAAATCGTTTCCTTGAAACTTCGCCGTTCCCCCGCCGTTGGAAGTGTTCACTACTGTTTGGACAATTTTTGACGAATTTTTAGTAGATAATTGGCCAAATTTGATCAGTAAAAAAAAAAAATAAAAAAACTGATGAAATTTCCAACAGGGTCAATTCCACTAAAATCTCAAAACTCACCAGTCCCCAGTTGCCTGTTATGATAATGATGGCTCCTCTCGTCCATGACGAACTCGAGCATGCCGTTTTCCGCGGACAAAGTCGGCCCGACCCTCATCTGCAATCCCGGATAAATGTTCCCCAGGTCCCACTTGACGTTCCGCCTCTCCAGCAGCCTGGAGGCCGCCTTGACGACGCTCCCGAAATCCTTGGGGTCCCACTCGAGGTCGAGGATGTTCCTGCTCTCGCCGTCGCTGCGCTCGAGCTTCACGTCGCCGAAGTCCAGGCAGTCGTCGTCGTTCCAGGACTGGAGCGCCGACAGGGCGCCCCGGTTCACGCACTCCAGGGTGCCGTAGCTGCGCTTGGCGAAGCAGCTGCTCAGGGCCTCGTTGAAATTGCGGGTCTCGTCGAACTGGTGGTGCGGCGGCATGCGGTGCACTTGCTGCTGCACTTGCTCGTCGCTCGAGGCCTCGGGGTCCATTATTACCGACAGCCCGGTGGAGCAGAGGACGATGAGAGAAAGCTTGAGGAGCAAGTTCTTCATTTTCGGTTTTGGCTATTGTTGTACTTTTGCTCTGATTTCTTAGGCTTGGTGCTGATTTTATTTAATTTTGTTAATTTTATAGTTTTTTTATAATATTTATTACTTCTTTGGGAGTAATAAATAGTCTATTTGCTGATAATAAATAATACTGCAAATTTATTTAAATATATTATAATTTACTCTTTGTAATATTTGAGATCTTTTTATTTTAAATAATGATTTATAAATAAAGTCGATGAAATAAAATTTTAAATAAATACACACTTATCAATTTAATTACACTTGATACTTTTTTCTTATAGTACAATATTGTCTTGAAATTTTATTCTGTATAATTTTGACGTTTGGTAATAATTTTTGGTAGCTTATATATACTTTCTTTGGTGAAATTTGCTGTTCTGATTCCAGCAACGATATTAGTTTAACTTTGCCTCATCTCACTCGTATCCCATTTAACTGCACATAAACTCGCCAACGCCCGGATATTCCCCTTACATCGCGGAAAACCGATAGACCCGCGACAATGCAGCAGACTCCACGCGGCACAAATTTCACTGCTCGGAGGTCTAAAGTACAACTGCGATACCTTCATCCGAGCTCGGCTGGCTATATAGACTCCCAGGGTGTTCTCACACGCACACACACACAGGGGGGAACAACAATCGGTTTCACTTGGTGGATCAGCGAAAGTAAAGCAAGTACACTTCGCCTCCACTTTTGTCTGGTCTCTCGTTTTTATAATCCTCCGCGTCGGCGATGATCTGACGTGTCCCGCTGTGGGAAGATACGGCGGATGCACAGAAAAACTCCGGCCAAGTAACCGAGGAGGAAAAAGGCACACGGGGGGGCTTCCACGAAAGCCGGGGATATGAATCGCGAGCGTAATATGGCTTTGACGAAAGTGAAGGTTATGTTAGAGAGACGCTTTATCTGATCATCGGAGGTAGCGAAAACTTTCTTTTGGCGAGAGGAGGAAGTTCTTCCTTTCTTCCCAGGATTTTCTGATGGCATCTAAGCACTTGTACTTTCGGCCCGATATATATATACATATAAGTACGTTTTGCTTAGCAACTCGTTTCGTAAGAGTCTGGAGAAGAATGGGAGGAGTTATTAACCGCATCTCGAAAGAATCGGGCGAGATTAAGATCAGAAAATTTGTACCGTTTTATGGGATGACAAAGAGAAAGGACAAGTAATAATAAAATTAGGTTAATTTCTATATAATTAAATTGCCTCTTTCCTTTTAAGTTCGAGTTTCGTGAAAGATCGAGTCTTTAATTTATGATAACGTTTTTAAAAGCTATATATTTTCTTAAGTTGAATAATTTGAAACGATTGTTTAAATTTGAAAGGTTTTAACAGATATTACTTCAATTTAAATTAAAGTTTACTTGATTCAATGTGAATTGATTTTCTTTTTACAGGCATTCGTTATCCTTTTTAAACTCTTTTTTACAAAAACAGATTTTTATTGAAATTTATTGACACTGCTCTTATTGATTTTCATCGAAATCAAGGGAATGACTATAAATTTAAATCAATTAACGACTAATGATCGGAGGAAGGGAAAGGCGGAGAAGATTATAAAAAAATGGTCGTTGATTTATAATAAAAACATATTAAGTTTATTTATAAATAAATCATAAGTTACATTGATGATCCGGTTTTCAATGCCGGTTTAAATATTTAAATAATTATTAAACACAAATAATCTCAGTGGCGTGGGTGTGCGTGTGAATGCTGACTAAGAGCCATGCGAGGAGTCGTTAACCAACGTGGAACGACTCGGATGGCTCCGGAGAGGATGAATCGAGGATATGTCGTCGTGACCACTTCAGTCTAGTCCCCGCGAGGTGAATTTTTTTTTGTTCTTCCTTTAGTTCACTAAATAACTTGGCAGGCGAAGTAGAAGAGGAGGAGAGAAGTCGAGTTTGAAGAAGTGTGAGGCGGTCGTCTAAGAAGTTTCACGTGTTGATCACCTTTGTAACGTCACTGTCCGTCGTATATATAACAACTCGTCGGTGTACGAACTAGTCAGTCAACTTTAACAATTATCGTCCTTTATAACAACTCGCCGCGCGGGCAGTCGTGCCCGGCGACGATTCAACAATAACAACAAATCTGTCATAACGTCAGAGTCCATGTCGAGAGCACAAGTCGAGTAAGTCAGCTTCGTGGTCCGTCGTCGTCCGCAGAGTCGCAGAGAGGAGGAGAAGATAAAGAAGAAGAGTCGGGAGGAGAGAAGCTGGCCTGGTGGGAGACTTTTGTCAGAATGGGCAGCTGGTCACGCCTGGATGAACGCCTTGGACGAGATAAGTGATATCTGTGTGTACGAATGGTATTTATTGGCATCTCGAGGGTGAGGCCCTTAGTTGGGCTTGTGGGCGCTGTAGGCCATGTCGAAGGATCGGGCCCATCCGCCGCCGTGGTGCTCGTCGTGGTGGTGCGGGACCTCGTGGGCGACGACCTCGTAGCTCTGGTGCTTGCCGGCGAAGAGCTTCTGGAGGGCGATCACGGCGGAGATGATGAGGGCGATCTTGCCGATTACGAGGGCCTTGAAGGCGAGGAGGGCGAGGGCTCCGAGGGCGATGGGGATGAGGGCGGCGGCCTTCAGCTTCAGGAGGAGGAGGATGGGCAGGAGGGACTTGACGATCTTCTTCTTCTTGCCGCGAGCTGTAACAGAAATAAAGGAGGGGCTCTCTTAGCGGCTTGCCTGGGGGAGAGTCTCGCGATGGGACTTACCTTCTCCGAGGGAGCGGGAGACCTCTTCGGGGAGGCTGAGCTCGACGGTGTGGGTGGAGAGGAACCTGGCGGCTCTGTCGAGGAGGGCTTCGTCGACGGCGGCCTCGCGGGCTTCCAGCTCGGTGGGCAGGGAGGCCTCGACGTCGTTGAGCGACCTCGCGTTGTCGGCGCGGCTGTGGAGAGAAAGAAAGCTTCGCTGTGATTTTTGGGCCTTATTACAACGGCGCCTTATTACGGCGCGCGTAATCGAGGCTATCACTTTCTACCGGCCGCGTCTTAGATAACCAGCGGGGAATGATTTCCCTCGCGGCGCGGACGTAGAAAGGAAGAGTCGTTTGGTGCAAGTGCAAGTCGATCGTGTCTCACCTGTTCTTGGCCTCCTCGCTCTGGATGATCTTGAATCCGTCGACGACGTCGATCTCGGCGGACCGGGCGGCCCTGTCGACGAAGCCGAGGGCCTTGAGCTTGAGGCAGACGGCGAGGTCCTGCTCGGCGGCGCACTGACTATAGACGTCGTACGCCTGCTCGAAGAGGGACTGCTGCTGCTCCTGGGCCGGGGCGGCCAGGGCGCTGGTTGCTACTAAGGCGCAAACTACCACGAATTTCAGCATCTTGATTTCTGTGTGATTACTGGATATCTGCTCGAACACTCGAACGCGTTTATGAACTTCACCAAAAAGTCGGAGAACTTCGAGAAAAAAATGAACGAAGCAAGACCGGACCGTAGGTGTTGTCGTGGAGTTCGAGGAGAGAGACTCTGCGACTCTGCGGTGTATTCGAACGACGCCGACGATCGTATCGGCACTGCCCGAAAGAATCACGATGCTGGCTTTTATCCCCGAGCGCGAAAGGGGCCCGCGTACGTTTTTGAAATTTTGATGGCCCCCCACCAGTGGCCAGGCTGCTTATTGGTTCTCTCCTCCGGGGGCCCCCCGAGTTCGCGCGGGCCCGCGTGTCCGTGTGCGTGTCCTCTTCATGTCGCCGCTGCCGCCGCCGCCGCCGCCTGGTCATCCGTGGCTTGGATGTGTGCCCACACGTAGCGGCCTGTGTACACAAGAGGAAAGACTCGCCGTTGCTTCCTCTTTCTCTGGGCCACGGGCACTTTCGTCGACCCGTCTCTCTCTCTCTCTCACTCGCTTTTCGCTTCTTTCACGACGGGCTGCTGGCCGCTTCCTCCTCCCAGGAGAGCTCTGCCTCTTTTTTTTTCTCCTCTCGGAGATTCTTTTCTCTCTCTCTCTCTCTCACCTTTTCTCAGATGGAGATGAGGCTGTCCGGGAACACGAGCTGAGTTAAAGGCTCCGCGGGATCGATTGCCTCTTTTCTCTTTGCTCCTTCGACAATCGAGAGACTTGTTCTAACGAACCTGGCTTAATGGACATTGCGCTGGTCTCAGGCTAATACTGCGAATGCGTCGGGAAAGAAGTTTTGCGGAAAGATTTTAGAAAGATTAGGTTTCGTTTCATTTTTTGTTTTCGTTAATTGACTCCTTTACGAAGTGTTTAATCTCGCATTTGAAGCAAAAGCAGCACTTATTGCGCAGTTAAGCGGCTTTTATGATGTATCGCGCCGCGTTTTAGTGCCCAATAAAATTAGTACCGAGTAATTAAATTACCCGAAGCTTTTCGGCGAACAAAGTCGAGTCACAGCCTGGCGAGCGGTTCCTAAAAAGAGGAATATTATAAATGCTAAATGTCCTCTTTAAAGCTATTTTTAGAAATTGGAACGACGATAATTTCTCTTTGCAGCGTTCGGCTACAAAGTAACGCATATTTTATCAAGGAAAAAAAGAACGTTTTACCCTAAAAAGACGGCGAACGAGCAGTGCGCGCGAAATTATTTTTTTAAACGCAACGCGCAAAAGTTCTCATCGAGAGCGCAAAGTGTATGCGAATCGAAACAAAGAGCCGATAAATCAGCCGGGCGAAAGCTAAAAAAGGTTTCGACGAATTCCCAGGCCGAATTTCGAAAAAACGTTAACTACGCGCGCCTATAAAATGCAAAAAAGGAAAGAGTTTCCAGTCCTCTAAAAAAGCGCGCGCGACGACGCCGTTTTCGAAATCCAGTCGCGCCACGTGCGAAGTTCAAACACACGCGCCGTGCGCGCGCGTGTGAATTTACGTACTTAGCTCCGTACGAAAGTGCTTTTACATCGCGAGTATATATCGTGTACGCTCACCTCCGCGCCGCGCGCCGTTTTCATTCATGATCCGCGCGATTAGTTTCATTGAAGCCGCGTACGAGTCTCGCCGCTGGAATAATAACAAAGGGACAGCGCGTAATTGCCCGCGCGGAGGATCGGTTTAATTATATCGGGAGAGCTGGCCGGGGATCGATCTCTTTAACGAGACCGCTGGGCGCGGGTAAAGACGTTCGAGCTGCGGCCGATTGCGATGAAAGCAGTGCTCGGTTTAATGCGAGTTATTATGTGCTCGGGTGTAATTGTAGCAGCCGCACAAAGGCGTCGGCTATTAGGAAGGTAAATCTCGTTCGCCGAGCTGTTTATTGAGCTCTAAGTGAATGAGCCTACTTTTTTTATTCTTGACGATAGTGATAATGGTCGAAACGCGGTGTTGGTATCGACACTTTTTTTTAAATCAGTTTTTAAAGCCGCCGAGTTTTCATCAATTTGGAAGAAAGTTTTTAAACTTTCGTAACATTGGAAATAATAATCAAAAAGCGATCGGTACATTATCCAATTGAAAACTTGAGCGCCGCTATTGCAAGCAATCTCGCTGCGCTTTGACGGCTCTCAAAACCCGTAAAAGTCCCACTTGGCATCAGAAAAAAAAAAATGTCGAAATCCCCGAAATTCCTCATTAAATCGATAAGGAAATCGGTATATACTCGAGCCTCTCCTCCCACTCGCGCTCTCCCGACGTTCTAAATTTATAAGCCGTCCGGAGACCGTTAGTTCGGTTAAAGCCGATTGACAAACCGATTGTGTCTCCTCGGGGGCCGACCTTTTTAATGATATTCGCATTTTCTCGCGAATATATATCCACCGAGAGCGGCGCGCGAAAGAGCCCGAATGTGTGTCACACCCGCGGTATCGGCCGCGGCAACCGGTCAAAGGCACCGAAATCCATCGCGTTAGGTCCCCCCCCCCTACCCCCGAAAACCAGAAAATATCGCCTCGAGCCTTTCCGGTCGCGTGTGAGTGTGTGTGTGGAATCGGCGGAGGAGTGTGGGTTAAAGGAGGAATTAAGGGCCGAGACTCGCTCTTCTTTTCATCTTGATGCTGCAAGCGGCCCCGCGGTCTTTCTCCGCCTCTCTCGAGAAAGGCCTTTTTCACGTTTTACATATTCATGCCTGTCGGTAATGTTCGCACTTACGCCGCTTGCGAAACAGCCGACTTTTTAAAGTCTTCTCCGCGGCGCGGGGCTGTATTTATTTTGGTCGGCCTTTTTACTTTTTTTCTTTTTTTATGAGAGTATATTGAATTAATACGATCGGACAATTAACTTTTTAGGGATACGCGGGCAGTTGCGGTTTTTGTTTACTGCTCGAAAATTGTACGGTGACTTTGGTCTGTGTGCACTTCCGACTTTCGATTCTTTTGCAATATTGTGTCTATAAATAAATTTTAATACCTTCTTTTATAGCAAATAAATTAGCATCTTCTAAGACCGGGAGATTATTTTGGATCTAATTTCAAATTCTTCGTCGGTGACCCAAAAACATAAGATTATGAATTATCATAAAAATCTACTAAAAATACCTCTTTCTATCGTAGAGTTTTTTTTTTCAAATACGTTACGACACAAATGTGTAAATTTAAATAAGAAAACCCTACAATTTTTACTCGTTATTAAAAGTGAAAAGTTATAGGGCCATTCGTTACCGACAATTTATAAATCGCACCGTAAATTTCTCCCGTCGAAAACCTCGCTAATCAATAAACAATTCGCCGCCGCCGATATATTCGCCGAAAATGTAACGAGGCATAAATTACTCGGCGTCATAACGAAATTCGAGCGTCCCGTCCCTTGACTCTCTCTCTCTCCCGAAGCGACAATCCTAAATTCCAACGCGGCGGCTGTACAGCTTTCATCTTCACATCCTCTCTTCTGCCTTCCACGCCGAAGAAATATATATAATATATTTCCGAAATTTCGTTTTCCCGCAATAAATAAGCTTTATCTAGGCGACTACCGAAATATACATATATATCCGGAGCTTGCGGGATTCATGAATGAAACGGGACGCTGAATGAGATTATTCAACGGTACAGCAGCGGCGGATGGCTCCTTTTCGGAATCGGCGCTTCCCATTGAGAAACTTGATTTTTTCTCGACGAGTTTAAAGGGGCCGGGCCCCACACCGCTCTGTGTGCCTCGTACACGAGTATCGACGAATACCGTTTTTTTTATACATATCTCTCCGGTAGGCGAATTCCCTGGAGAATTTATACGGAGGGAATCGTAGATTAGACGCGACTTTTTACGAGGCTATGGAAGCGAGCCTGACACCTGGAAATGGATACCTTTTATCGATGACCTATATTTCTTTTAGGAAATGTGATGAGACGCGTCTGTATTGAGATTTATTCTTTTGCGTTAGAAATCAAGTTTTGTAATTAACCAAAATTACACGGGTATATATTATATTCATTTTTATTTTAATATTACAATTATGTACCAAGTACCGTAATTTTTTTAGCACATCAATTTTTCTCAAAGACTTTAAAAATATAAAATAAGATTAAAATTGGAATAAAATTTTTTATGCCGCAAATTAGATCAGAAAATCGTCAATATATCAGGTAGTAAATTATTGAGACGCGCTCCTAATTTATTGCATCAATACCGTTTTAGTATCAGAATTAAATATTTATAAGAATAAATTAGCTTGTACATCGCAGAAAAACTTGAAATTTATAATTCCCGCGCAAAATTTAAGAGCGCCAAAACTTTTTTCAACTCGCATTATTAATTATGGTGCGTTTTACGTTCCATTCAAGCCGCATAAATCTCCCCAAATTAATTCCCCCTCGCATACCATTGCCAAAAGGCACACCTTTTTTATATATTCGGCGCTCGATATATCCTTTTAAACGTTCTCGAATTTTACTGCCCTTACAAAGTACGTGCCCGAATCGCGGCGCATTACTCGCGAATTTTTACGAGCACCTGCGCCAAGCAGTGCGTTATATATACCTTCCTCGCGGGACTACTGTAAAAAAAGAGTTTATTGCGATCGCGGCAATGATTTACAGCGTCTGGCGGACAAATTTGTAAACAGCATAAATCCGGAACGAAAGGCCCGGGCGAATTTAACGGCTGTGCAGTCTTCTTTTTTTCGTTTTTTTTACCGCGGCCCGAGAGCAGCAGCGGCGGCAGCAGCAAAAAAGAAAAGCCGAAGAGGAGCCGGAGAGTCTCGCTGATCCGGCGGAGAGCCTTTTTTGTCGTCTCGCGCGGCGGCGGCCGAGAGAGTTACGTTAACGAGAGGAAGAAGCCAGGACTGGCCCAGATTCCGGCGCAAAGAGCGTTATCCAACCCGAGAGGTCTCACTTTCTGCCGGGGCAATATCGAGCAATTAGGTAATGCAGAGACGGCGCGACTTTTCTCTTTCCGCTCACCGCCGCGGCGCGCGATTTCTTTTGTCCGGCCGCATCGACGACGACGACGACGATGATGATGATGATGATGCCTCGACTTTCTTCGGGGGGGGGGGGGG
>UCOL01004070.1:0-16033 GCA_900474335.1 Ormyrus nitidulus
ATTATCAAATAATTAAATATGTTTGAATATTTCAGTGTAATGATATTTTATCTTTTAAAATGATTTTGCAATTGTTTTTATTTAGTTTGAGCATCAATTTTAGCTAAAAGAGGCTCCATTTAAAATACACGTTAACCAGCCCAACTGGTTAATTTTCTTCCAGGGTTTATAAGAAATTACAAGGCAGTATGTATAATCTTTACTAAACTTTTCTCTCAGTGAAATAATTATAGGTATTTTTAAATAATACATCTATAACTTCGAACGTTAATAATTCAAAATTCTTCTGGCCAAATCCGCGGCGCTCCCGTTAATCCGCTTAAGAAAGCAGATTATTAATCCATCGATTTTCAGGAGTGAATTCAAGAAAGTTTTCACCCGCTCGGCGCGCTCAATCATTAAAACCCCGCCGCGCTAAACGATAAGCCGTTACATAAAGCAAATAAAATTTTTCAATGATGATAAAAAAGAAAAAAAAAATTTATATATACACGGCGCGCCGGGGCACTTACATAAAAATAAAACGCACTTCCGCACTTTCAAACTTCACTTTCTAGCCCCCCGCGCGACTTCGCACTTAACCGAATCGACGTATCGCTTAATTCTCGCGTTCGGGCGACGACGGATTCTGTTTTACGTAAAGCGCCGAAAAATAAAAGCAGACGGAGGACGGGGTATATTAGCATACTCGGATAAAAAAGGCGGCGGAGATCGCGGAAGATCGTTAATCATCGCGCACGGCTAATTACGCCGCGGCGCGCGATTTTTATATAAATCCACGCGAAGCGTATCGCGCGCCGGGAAACTCGCCGCTTTCCAGTCGTTATGCGTGTATGTGTATGTGGCTCTTCCTTCTCGGAGCGAGTCTGCCTTCCTTCCGGCTACTGGCCTCTTTGTCTTGCGGGATATCTGCAAGTCGCTCGGAAGCCCGTCGACGGCTTTCTTCGCTGCGGCTGTACGTCGAGTTCTCGCGGGGAATTAATTAATTATATCGGAGGGATGTTGCGGGCTGAGGGGAGATTTAAAATTAATTCGATGAAAATGTGTAATTCGGAGGAGTGTCTCTCCTGGTGTTGTAATATTTTTACTTCTGCACTGCACCGATATTGCTTCACGTGACGGTCATTTTTTACATGGCGATTATTATTTTAATGAAACGTTTCATCGCTGCCGCGTAATTAATGACACTTTTACCGATTGAATTTTATCAAGCATTAGTTGTCGTGCAATGAATTTTATAATTAATGTGATTGATATGATTTTATGAGTTTTAAATTCCTCTGGAGGTAATGTATTACATTTGTAAGGTATGCGGAGAGAAATTATCTTATGGAAAATTTTAATTTTATCATTAGACGTATGAGACAAAAAATTTTAATTTGCATTACGGGATATTATATATTTCAGTGAGATCGTTTGAACGCGATTAAAATGATTAAATTATCATATTCTTAATAAATATATTAATAAAATTAAATTTAATCGGATAATTTTGACGCCTGCAATATTTTTCACAATCGTTTGATGAAATAAAATAGAATTAGAAAAAAACGTTTGTTTTTATTTCCTTTGAAAAATAACCCATTTTCTTTTTACACAATTTCTCCGGTCGAGCTCTATTAGTACCAAAAAGAAACGAAATAAATTCCAGAAAAATTTTTTCCACTCGCTCGCATCAAGATTTCGTAACGAAATAAATCTTTTCGCCGTAAACGACTACTGTTATTAGCTCAAAAAAAAAAGAAAAATTCCAAACAACTACAAACTCAAAAAATTCCTCTGTCCGACAGCAGAACAGACGGCTCTTATACATCGAATCTCCGCTCGAAGCGCGCAATAACCTCGTCTACGTGACTTATTCAAAAACGCCGAAAGATCGAAGCGGGGCCCTAACAGCTTCCCATCAGCGTCCACGAATATTTCCCCGGCGATAAACGCGGAAAGAGAAACGCGATTGCGCAACTGCATAACGTAGCTCTCCGAGACTCCATCTCGCGGGACTATCTACCGGGAAGAGCTCCCGACGCACATATCTGAGACAGTTTCAATTGCGGGCCCGCGCCGCGAATTATTCAGCCTTATTATGTCATTATGGGCATCCCGGGAAATTCGAGTGAAAGCCGCACGGCGATGATGAGTGCACAAGTATATAAGCTCATTCGAATTTTTCGACGGGGCTGTATTGACTTTTTTTTTCTTTTTTTTTTTTATTGAGGAAGTGCCGATGACCGCGCCGCAGTTTACGGAGTGATTTTTATTGGTTTACGAGCCGCGCGTTCGTTACGCCGCGCGGCAAAGTGGCCGCGGGGATCGCGTAAGGTGTGGATCGTTTCTCGGATACAAGTCGGAAGTTTATTATTTCTGGCGATTGATGATTCTCTAAGGCGTTGCGCGTTTACGATTGCGGATGGAAGAAGTTTCTTTTTGAGACTCTGAAGTTTCTGTATAAATGGGTGTTATGACGACTTATTAAGGCGTAGATTTATTAAAACATGTAGATTAGAAGTATTAGAAGTATTTATTAACCAGAAAATAGGATTACAATTAAGGTTTCTTGAGGTGAAATGTCACCTTTACAAATCCTTGCATGCAACGCTCCTACAGAATAAATAAAATAAGTTGTACATAGGCTGGTCGTAGACTTAAATCTACCTTAAACTAATAGAAAACAATAATATTTGTTAATATCTGATCTGAATATTATACAAAATACCATCTTATAAACTTTGTAAACTTAACAAGTTAGATAGTACATTTAAATAGCACCATATGAAATTTATATTTAAACATCTTAAATATTACTAACTTATACTTACTAACAATTTTCGCTATAAAATTTTTTAATTTACTTTTAATTGATGCTTTGGAAGTTGTTAATTCCTTGAGATCATTAGTTTTATTAAATTCTTCTAGAGCTACTACGTAACTATTTTTCTCACTTATTCGTTTGCTCCTTTTTGGCAACTGAATACTCTTATTTCTAGCATTTCTTTTATTATTTTTACATATTTCCTAGAAGTTGTGTCTTTTATATCTGTTATTTTTTCAATTGGTCAGTAGGTATGGTGAATTTCTACGTCTCAATGCATGTGATGCAGTATAATTATATATCTCGAGTAGCAGTGAACCGTACAGTCAGTCAATTTGTAATTTTATTTCGTGATTTTCTACTTGTACTTTCCATACGTGTATGACGATCGACGTGTAAGATTACTATCATTTGCAATTGTACACAATCAATTGAATTCTGTTATAATTTATTTATCCTTCAGTAAAACATGAATAAATTTCGAAACGAGTCTGCAATATCTTTTGACCAATTGCGACCAGTGAGATAATTTTGAGGAAAATATACAATGTTCACCATTGAATAATCAATATGAGGTAATGAACAAGTATAAAGTACTCGAAAACCTAACGATGCGTAACTATATACATATAACTGTATCTAATTATCTCGCATAACGTTCGCAGTCGGATACAAATTATATTTTCTCCGATAAAAACAGGCTTTTCTACTCTAATTTCAATGCGATCGAATATAAATACCCTGGAAAATGAAAACAAAATTACATCACCGAGAGAGAGAACCTTTCCAGAGCTCTCCCCTCCTTTCCATTAATTTTCCTCTCTCGCGTCCGCACACCAGCAACCGCCGCAACATCGCCCCGACATCCTAATTAAAACCAGCCCGCGCGACTTTCTTCCATTGAAATCCCCGCGGCGAAAAATCGGCGCATTAACGCGACAGACGTGTCAATGCTGCTCCGCGTTACTCCGCGGCGGCTTTCTAAAAGCGCGAATTTATCGCGCGCGATTTCGGCTCCGCCGCCGCGGCGGCGCAACAAAGGAAAGTCGTCGCGCGGGGGGGAAAAGAAACGCGCCTTTCCCCGACATGCAAATAGCATAAGCGCGCGGGGTTATGAAAAAAGAATAAAGCCAAATATAAATGCGCCGTAAACCAACACCGCGCGCGGCTGCAGGCAGAGCCTGGAATTTGAGTTACGCGCGAGAACGACTCGCCGATGCTGCTGTGCCGCTGCTGTTGCTGCTGCTGCTGCTGCTTCTGTTCGGCTGGTTTTCAGGAGTTTATGGACGATGCAGGAAATTTGACGAGGTTGCGGGTTTATAAGGCTGTTATGGGTTCTTTCGCGCAGATTTTGACAGTTTCGTATTGATGGATTTTTAGAAGGTGATGAGGAGGGGAAGGAATTTCGCACTTGATGCGCGATAAAATTTGTTTTCAGTGTTGGTTATTTAAATTACAAGATTTTGTAATGTATTAGGTTTTATTAGTTTCCTATTAGCTTTTGTAAATTAGATCTTGATTAGTTTATATTTACAAAATATGTATTTCTCGAAAAAATTTTGGATTTAAAAAATCGGACAAAAAGTTATCGATCAATTTTTCAAATCAAGTATAAATGCTCAATATACTTTTTGTCCTTCTTCAACTTTCGGAAACCATTAATTCATTTCCTTATAATATTAACTCAACGTGTCAAGAACGAAAATTACAACTGTTTCAAAATTAAAACGCTTTCTCTACCACATTTTATTCGGTTACATCAAATGCACACGTTAAATCCGAGTGATTAATCATCATGCATTAGTCATTACCCTCCGTACATCACTTACGGCAATGTTCATAATCACACCTTCCTTTTTCCCCACCCAGACAACGCAAAAAACTCCGCTTCCCGAAACTGTCAAAACTCGCCGTTCACAATAAACCCCCAACTCCCTAAAATCAGTCGGACTTATCGCACCTTAAAATCCCCCTTCCCTTAACGAAAGCGGAAACTTCCCTGCCCCGAAGGTGTCCCTTGATTTCCCTGCAGGGCAATACTCGGGGCTCCTCTTCGGCTCGTTCTCGCAAGCGCGCAAAAAAGTTTCGGCGCGGCGCAATTTCGGCGTCGACGCGAGATTAAATGAGCGGTTGGCGCTTCCGCGGTTTCTATTGGAAGTAAAAGAGCTCCGGCTCTGGCAAGCCGAGCGGAAAAATAAACGGGCGCGCGCGCGCGCGCGTATGTTTCGTAATATGCTCCGCGGACGAGCGTGTTTACGCTCGGCGGATTATGACCGGAGTTTTGTTGGCTGTTTACGCAGTAAAAAGACCGGGGCCGATATGGGTTCATTGACGATTTCAGCGCCGATCGAAGGTGTATATTGATCTGCTGGGAAAAACGGTTTTGGATTTTTGCGCGACGCGGATTGGCGCGGGGAGGTTGGGAATTAGATATGCGGAGCGGTGCCTCTTTGGGTTCTGGGCTGTTATTATGTTAATTTGATGGTTTGTAAAAACGAAAGTAACATCTCTGTTAACGAGCCTTTTCCGAGCGTATTACTTTAATTGTTTTAATTTTACAACTTGTTTTCGATTTCTTTGTTTCGGAGAGGAGATAAGAATATTTATAGTTAGAATTGTAAATTAAAAAGAATGTTATTATTATTGCCTACTAATTGGTGATCTCGGCGATTGAAGAGAAGAAGTGCCACTAACTGAAAGTATCATAAAAACAGTGTTGACTTTAAAGATAACGTACAACCGTATTGGCCAAATGAAAGCTAATTATTGATAAAGATAAATTTCTTTTGAAGATAAAATAAATTCAGAAACTTTATAATATACTGCAATCGTCAAACGCTTTCTTGTTAGAAAGTTATTATAAAAATCAAATAACCCAACATTTATCGTAAATTACCAAAAAGCCGCTGTTAACTGAATTAGTACAGAATGCTTCCTCAAAGATGTTCTAAAATTAGAAATTTTTTTAACGATTTCGCATTTGCATAAATGCTTATCTATAACTCTCTATTCTCAAAAATTATGTTGTTTAAATTTGATGATAGTCTTAAAATCATTATTTTCCACTTAATCAAATAATTTATATTTTATGAATAATTAGTCTCCTTATAATGCGCAAAAATAGTTACTTTTTCAGAAAACTCGATACTTTCTCAAACAAAGCAGCACTTCAATCCCCCCCCCCCTCTAACAACCAATTCAGAAAAAATTCCTCCTCTCCGAGAGCAGAAACTCACGCAGCCACCCGAACCCCCCGCCTCCGCTCGAAATCTCTTAGCTCATCAACTCGTCGGCACATTTGAATCAGGCTCCCGGGCGACTTTCAGCTCAGCTTTAGCGATTCCGCGCTCGTGCCGCGCCCAATCATTCGCCGAGCCTAATTAAATTTCCATCTTAATGAAAGTGTTTCGCTCCGGCACATCTTGTATTACACGAGCAGACTGCCTGAGCTCCCCCGAGCTTTCTTTTCTGGGCTGATTTTTTTTTGCGAACGGAGCGGCTGCAGCTGGGGGATGTTTGACGCGCTTTTGCTTCGTTTGCGAGAGTTTTTGTTTCGAGGGTTTTATTGCTATGGGAAGATTGGAGTTTTTTTGTTGATTTTTTCGAAGTTGTCTTTGTTTAAGGGGACAGAGACTAAAAAAAGCTTAAACTAAGAGTTCAAAAGTAGTTGTGTTAGGAATAAGAACATTTGGTTTTTTAAAAATGTCTGTATCGCGATTCTATAGAACAGTCATACTTTTATTATCGTATTATTATTTTATTAAGATTAATTTACTTCATATTTGAACTATTTCTATAAATATAGGAACGATAAATTATTTAGGCGGAAGCTAAGTGTCAATGAATTAGCAGCGTTTTTAAAGTGTGTATATACTCATGCTTGTACTTTATCATTACTTTATATTTGCATTTTTATTCATACATTAAAAACGAATAAAAGTTGATGAACAACCATTAATGGTACACAGCTTGTTGTTTAGGTTCAACATGATAATTTTTTCGTTTAGGAAGGCTTCTTTTTGCGTTTTGCAGAACTGGAACTTGATCCATGATCGGAACGTGGATGTTTAGGATTACTATGTCCTTCCAATGGTGAATGCAGAGTTACATCCAAAATCATCATACTCCGGTGGTCGCCACGCGGATTTTGAGCTTCTTCGATAAATCGCATATGTTTATAGAGTCTCGTGAATATTATCGGCTCTACTGTATTGCAAAGACGAGATGAAGCACTGAGAACTCCAACGATTTTAGTTTTATAAAGTAATCCAGCTCCGCTGTCTCCCTTTAGATGAAAGATAGCTTATACAAATCTGAATTTGTCCAAACAAAGTATTTATACTTACGTAGCAAGGTGTACGAAATACGCTTGCATCTGTATTCATCACACAAATTGCTGTGTTGAATACTGTACAGTTATCGCTGCCGACTATTTTAACATTCATAAACTTATTTATAGCGTTATCGGATCTCGCTGGATACATCTTTCCATCGCTATCTTGCACAAGCATATCTGGTCCGAATCCGCAAAACGTAGCTCGTTCATTGACCCCTGCATTAGACTGCGGATCCAATGCTCCCAAAGGCATGATCGCTAGCCTGTCGGGATGTTTATGTACGCCTAAATCAGCGTTTAACTAAAACACAATACGTCCATAAAATATTTCAAAATATTTCTCAATTCTACTACGTCTTACTTCTCCAACAGCTATATCTGCTTCTATAACAATTGAACCAGAATAGTTTGTATCTACATTGTACTCTGAGGGGATGAAGGCTCTAATGAGATCCCTTTCAATTCCAGGTCCATTCTTGTGATTTGTTCCCGCTATAATTTTTGTTCTGGCGAAAGGGTAGAAGATATCTTTAATAACGTTATTTATTATGGTTATAAAACAATGAGCGGCGGTCAGGATGTATCTCTCACTTATGATGCTACCGCCACACGAATAGCTGTACTCATTTTCTGGACCTTTCTTTTTGTGAATGGACACGTGGAACTTAAACTGGTGACGATCGCCAGGCATGCCATTGATTATGGGAGATGCTATCGTATTTGAAGCTGTAAAAAGCAGAAAAAAATTCTTTGAGCAGGTTGAAAAAAGATAAAGTTTTGTATGACATTGTAAACTGCATATTTAAATATTCACATTTAAATAAGTATATTTAAATAAACCTGACGACGCAAAGAATTTATTCGATATTATTAAGTCATTTGAATTTACTCACCGTAATAAATCAGATTCACTAAAATTAAGAATAAAAAGCAGAATAAATTGTGCTTCATTTCTATAATTTAGCTTCAGAGCTTTGAATCGAATAAAATAACTGTATAAGTAATTTATATCAAATTTATTCTGACTCAATTGCATTTATTGCTTCAAAAAAGGTAACATTACTTTTAAGAATCTTTTCGTGACATAACTATCTTTTATATTTTTACAAACTATTAATTGCTAGAAAATGAAGGTTTTGTAAATTAAGTAAGATAATAAATGTGTATTTTTTATTTTTTAACTAAGTTTCTTAGTATAATGATAAGAATATTGGCCTGGAACAAACGCACTCGTATTAGAAAAATCAATATTAAATTCCGCTTTAATTGTACTGAGAAAAATGTTATACAAAAATTTACAATAATAAGTTGAATAAAAATTAGGAACGCTGAGACATATAATAATCAATATTTTTTCTAAAGTGAATTTTAAGCTACAGCACATCTTGATTCACCACTTCAAATTTAGTTAGTGAGGTATAAGAATTAAATTAACCGTCAAAAAAGAAATTTCAATGCTAGGCGTAACTCTGTTCTCTGTTAAAATAAATAAGTGAAACGAACGAAGAATAAGTGTATATACACTTATTCTACGTCATATTTCTTCCATTTGGAAGACTCTTAGATTAGAATAAGTGTATATACACTTATTCTACGTTAGTTTCACTTATTTATTTTTACAGAGTTCTCGACTAAATATAAATAATGTTTAAAAAAAATAAGTTTTTCACGTTGCCTTTCCTTTTTCAACTCGGTGAGCGCCGGAAGGGCACGAAAAATTAGTCCCTTTATGAGGATGATCTTCACCCAAAACGTGCATGTCCGAGTGGTCACCCCAATCATACACCCCCTGAACGTCCAGCGGAGCATGAAAAAAAGGCCGGGTTGCAAGTTGTCTAATTATCCATCTAAAGGGCATAGAAATCTTGAACTTTAATTCACCTCCCAATGATGGATCAAGTTAATCAAACATCATTAATCAACATCATTAATAATCATTAAAAAAACCTTTTAATATTCGGATTACAAAATTTGTTAAGTGGATAATCAAGGGACGTAGTCGATTACCAAAACTAATTGCGCACAGCCCGTAAACAGCGATAAGCGGGGCCGGAGTTGCGGTAATCTCTTTTTCTTCGTCCGGTATCGAGTAAAAGTTACCAAAGTCGGATATAACGAGACTTGCGAGTACTCGGCGCAGCGATTAGTTCCTCCAGTCCTCGAGGCGACGACGCCGGATTTTTTCACCCCGCTGTTCGGGCCTTCGTTTTTAAATTATTTTCATTTCGAGAGAAATGAGGCGCCTCGCAACGTTACGGTGGATTACCGCTGGTGAGGCAAATATTTTACTTTTGCGCGAGGGGCGAAAAAAGTTGCCTGTGCGATAATTAAAGCATTGTTTGCGCTTTGCCTTTAAAGGAAAGAATAATAGGGCTAATGCGAAACGCTGAAAATTAAAGTAATCTTTTAGAGCAAGTAATGATTAACGGTTTGTTTTTATAACAATCTGGATTTTCAAAGCTTTCTCTTCTAATTGCTGCAGTAAAAATATGAATAAATCGAGAGTAATAAAAGTAAATTAAAAGTGAGTCAATTAAAAACGTAATTGCAATCATCTCTTGTTTATTTTTTTACTTCTGTTTTCAATACTAAAGCATAAAAAGTATCCCTCTGCGTCACTGATGTATTAAAAAAAACTTCATTAAACCGCAAAATTGTCCTCAACTCGACCTAATCCCCAAGATCACTCAATCCCCAGTATCCAAAAAGCGCAGCCGAAAATTTGTTCAGCCCCGAAATGGTGTGCAGTGGTAGTTGTCAGTGAGCTCAGTGCGAGTCGCGGCCGCGATTCCCGAGCAAATAACCGGCGCCGTCTGCTCGTCGTTTGCTCGAGAGGAGGGCAGAGGAAGGGATCAGCCGATCCTTCGGATTCCAGCGCACATAACGGCCCCAAGTATATAGGGATTTCCGCGCGCGCGTTTACCTTCGCCGCCCCCTACCCCCCCGCGGCTCTCTATTGACTTTCGCGCAAATTCACCCCGAGAGCTTTGTCTCCGAGAAGCCGGGAGGAGGAGGTGGTCTTTGCTGCCTGAGCGTAGAGAAGCTCAGACTTGCTGAGCGAGGTTGGGCCTGGAGCGAGATTAGTTTTATGCCCACCAGTTTCCGACTGCATCGAACGAACGCTAATTGTTGCCTCTGTGTGGCGGGTCGTGTTTATTTCATGCTCGGCGAGCGGCGCGTTTTCTTTATGGGGAGTCGTGGGTGGGGGATTAACTTGAGTTTTAATTATTTTGCGGGGTGAGTAATTGAAAGAGATTCGTTGGGTAAAGGTTGCGATTGTAAAATTAAAGAAATTATACCGTTGCATTTTATATTTTTAAGTACAATTATCATACCGTAATTGTATGCAGTTATTGTAATTGTCTGTAAAATGAAATGCATTATGAAGAAGCAGCTTGTGGGCCATTTATAAATTACTAATGTGAATAACTTGAATATATTTATAAAAATTTTAAAAGAATGAAATTAATGATATTAAAAATTTTAGCATCAATAAATGCAGACAATAATTGGTAATCAAACTCATTGAATGAAATAATTTTAATGCTTAAATTATACTACGCTTTATTAATGGATTTGTGCAATTACATGCTTTGATATTTATTACTTATTCCGTTTTAACATAACAAACATGGGCATAATTAAATAAAGCAAACTTTCCCAGCTCTTTTGGTCCCCTTCGAATTTCATAAAGGAAATTTAACGTTATTCAACAACAACGCCTCCGCATTGTCTTACAAAAATAATAAAACACATTTCTCAATACCCCGAATCAGCGAGAAAGTAGAAACCTAATTAAAACGCTCCCATATCCCACTTAACGAGTTCACCTCTTCCACAAATAGCACTCCGATTTCGCAACGGCACTCCGAACATAGCACTCGATTTCCATCCAGCCTGGCCATCTTCGCGGCGAGTTTACCCGCGAAAAGCGCATCAAAAATATAGCGCAATTAGCCTCGCTTTATATATATATCACCCGCGGATGGCGCAACCCGTTGCCTCAATCCGACGTGCAACTCCCCATCGAAAGTCGCGCGCACGCGCACTTAATTAGCGGAAAGAGACCGAGCCGGACGCCGGCATTTGCATATCCGCCGACCGATAAGGGCAATTAACGGGCGCACTTCTGCCCCGCAGCGGGTCGAACAATTAGTCGCCTGGACGCTTTAATCCCGGGGAGGAAGAAGCTTTCCTTGACTTCGGAAATCAGGTGTTACGACTACGAGCTCGCGGGGGTAATCGACGATTCTTCGAGTGCTTCGGGAGGTGTTTTTTTTTTTAGAGGGTGGTTGACTTAGGATTCGCTTAATTGAGGGCTTTTAGAGTAGTTTGAGTTGGTTGAAAAGTGGAGAGTAATAAAGTTTGTGGAAAAATATAAGGTTCTGAGGATGAAAAAGAGCAATAAAATTAATTATTCTTGAGGATTCTCCGTTGAAATGCTCGCGAAAAGCTATAAAATGAAGCTACTTTTCAAACGAACGTCGCAGAAAAATAAATATTAGATTATTACTGCACTGCTGGGTTTAATAATCTTTTTTAATTAAGAACGTCGTATTTTACTATAGTTGTAAATAACTTTTTATTAATACTTTTTTTTCAAATCCTGACATTTTATATTGATAGTACATGAATGTCACTCAATATTAGCTCTCAAATTAAAAACTGCAGGTAGTGGAATAAAAGCAGATCTGTGATTTGTAAGTTAAAAAATTCTTAATGATAAGGGCTAACTGTCACTGAATTTCCAAATTTAATTATCTCAATTTATTCAAATGGACGTTAAGTAATTACAAAATTAAACCAATGAAAATCTGCAGCCTAATTCAGGTTTCATTAAGCCCCGTCTATCCAAAATCAAAGCCATTTTTAAAATCTTTTTCAAAAGTCAGTCAATTTACCCATTTTCAGATATTATATGAACTTAATTTTGTTTTTAAGTGAAAATACTACGTAAATGTTTATAACAGGCTCTACTGTTTATTCTGTAAATTAATTATTACCGTTTTTATAATAAATATTATTGTACACGTAAATAAACCTAGTATTTGAAAAACTTAGTAAAGGGCAGTAATTACTTGTAATAAACTTTTTTCATTGATAAAAAAGAATTGCGTTTCTTCATTTCCGAATATGTTTTTATAAATAAGTAATAAGTAATGTCTACTAAAGAGTAAAATCATTCCGAAAGTTCAAAATTAATTTAAGAAAACACCTGTTTCACAATAACATTTGAAAAAACGCCATTTTATTCATTCATTGGCACTTCTGTCCTCTTAAGAAAGAATGTCCTATCTAATAGGAACACGTCCTAGAGGTAGGACGTTCTTTCTTAGGAGGGTAGACTTAGCTTCCTCAAACTTAATATTTTGTTTAATTATATTATTTTTTGAAACTAAGATAAAATATTTAAACACTCAATTATATAAATATTTGTAGTATTTAATTATATACATTTCATTACTTAATTATATGAAATTTAAAAATGATATTTTCTATAATAAATAATTGATAAATCCCAAATTTAATCATTTCGTTTTTATACCAAGTATTAAAACACAATTTTAAACAACTTTGTCTTCAAAATTTTTTTCGGAATAGCAAAGTTTCTTCCTTCAAGAAGCAAAATAATAAATGTACATTTATTATCTTACTTATTTCACTAATGTTATAACAGATTGACAGTTTCTAAAAATATAAAAGGTAGTTAAGTCACGAAAAAGTTCTTAAAAGTATTGTTTCCTTCTTTGAGGAAGCAATAAATGTAATTGAATCGGAGTAAATTTTATTATATACATTACTAATACTGTTATTATATTCGACTCGACGCTCTGACAACTAAATTATAAAAATGAAGCACAATATATTCTGCTTTTTATTTTTAATTTTAGTGAATCTGTTTTATTACGGTAAGTCAATTTAAATTACTTAATAATATCGAATAAATTCTTTGCGTCGTCAGCTTTATTTAAATATGCTTATTTAAATGTGCATTTTTAAATATGCAGTTTACAATGTCACATAAAACTTTATCTTTTTTCAACCTCCTCAAAGAATTTTTTTCTGCTTTTTACAGCTTCAAATACGATAGCATCTCCCATAATCAATGGCATACCTGACGAGCATCACCAGTTTAAGTTCCACGTATCCATTCACAGCAAAAATCTAGAAAATGAGTATGCACAAGTATGCTGCGGTAGCATCATAAGTGAGAGATACATTCTAACCGCCGCTCATTGTTTCATAACCAAATTAAATGACGTTATTGATGATATCTTGTACCCTTTCGGTAGAACAAAAATTATAGCGGGAACAAATCACAGGAATGGACCTGGAATTGAAAGAGATATCATTAGAGCTTTTGTCCCCGTAGAGTTCAATGTGGATTTAAAGTTTCGGCCAGGTCACCTTATTGTAGAAGCAGACATAGCTGTTGCAGAAGTAAGGCGCAGAAGAATTGAGAAATCTTTGTAATATTTTATGGGCATGTTGTGATTTTAGTTAAGCGCTGACTTAGGCGTACATCAACATCGAGACAGGCTAGCGATCATGCCTTTGGGATCATTGGATCCACACTCTAATGCCGGCGTGAATGAACCAGCTACGTTTTGTGGATTCGGACCAGATATAGCTGAACAACATAGGGATGGACAGTTTCATCCAGCGGAATCCGGTAGCACCATAAATAGGTATATGAATGTTAAAATACTCGGCAGGAGCGAATGTGCAGCATTCAACACAGAAATTTGTACGATAAATTCAGATGGAAGAGTATTTCGTATACCTGCCTGTGTAAGTATACATACTTTATTTAGAACAATTCACATTTGTATCAGCTATCTTTCGTTCAGAGCGGTGATTGGCTCAGGCGGTAAAGGCTCTTGCCTCCCAAGGCAAGTATTGCTTAGGACGCTAGTTCGGATCCTTGTCAGTCAGAAATGTTCGGAGTTATTTTTAAGAAATTTCTGCCGGATTTTTCAACGATGGGGGAGGAGCGGAAAATACCCGCCGATCGAGCTAGAGGATTGCGTGTACATCTGATCATTAGTCAAGTTTAATTTGTACCATGATTGAGCTGAAAGCATGAGTATTGAAAAAATTGGTTGTTACGGGTCTCGCTAGCAAGTCTCAAATGGTGGGATCTTCCGTGGCTCGATACATGACGATACTCGATACTCGACGTGTATCGGTACACCGTAAACACATTCTCTCAGATTTACATAAACTTCATGTAAATCTGCTACCATTTTTGTTGTTTTCTGCTATTTTGCTGTGAGTTTGTTCTTCTCGTGTTTACTGGGTAAGAGCGAAAGGAATTGATTCGGACTCCTAGTCTCTACTGATCGAAAGAAGCACCACTGTAGTAAAACGCACGTGCTTTGTTTATCAAAACACACCGACAAACCCCGATACTGTTAAGCATTCCGTAAAAAAAGATCTTTCATTTAAAGGGCGACAGTGGAGCTGGATTAGTTCACAATAATAAAATCGTCGGAGTTCTAAGTTCTGGACCTCGTCTTGGCACTGCATCAGGACCGATAAAATTCACGAGACTCCATCAATATATGAAATTTATTAATGAAGCTCAGGATCCGCGCGGTGACCGCAGATTTATGATGACTTTCGATACAAATCTAAAGTCGCCATTGAAAGGACATAGAAATCCTAAACATTCACGTCTCCATGATGGATCAAGTTCTAGTTCTTGAGAAGGCAAAAGGAAGCCTCAGCGTTGATTCAGTTTTAATGTTACAATTTATAATTTCAAGCTTTCTTTCTGTTAAGGGATGCCTCATATAAACGATCTGTTTTTCAATAATTTATTGCAAAGTACATTATAGAATTGATATTTAAAGGTATAACGACAATTTTTTGTATTGATAAAAAAAGATAAAATGATGTCAGTGCTGCAATTGCTCAAACTTGGCTTCTCGATTTTGCGCCGTGGAACGATTAGGCCTTTGTAATTAACTAGTCAACGAAACAAAATGTTTTTATTAAAATAAGTTATTCTGCTCCGAACTAACCTAAAATTAGCAAAAAGAAATAAAAATTGAAAATTTAAAGACATTTTGAAAAAAAATCACTTTTTTGATACACAAATTATTGAAAACTATATTTATTAAAAAAACGTTCACGTAATTATAGGTTCATTCGCTGACCAGTAAGTTAAAGAATATCATCTGTACAAATTTTCAAGTCGATCGGTTCATTATTTTTTGAGTTACATTTCACGGCGCTGAAAAAAATGCATTACGAGAAAAATGCATTTGAAGGTTTTGGTCTTGCTGACGGTACCCTTTCAGCACATCACTAATGATTTTCTATGGACCTTTAGGAGTTTCTTTCGGGCTTAAAAGTTTGGAAATACATTCTTCAAATAGTAAACGAATTTTCAAAGCAATAAAAGAAATACAAAAAAATTTCATTTTATATGAGGCTCCCCCTAAAATAATATTTTTAAAGAAATAATATGTAAAACATAAAATAAAAATTCATTTTTAAAAACAATTTTGTATAAAATATTTTTTAATATTCTGTAATTTCTCGTAAAATACAATCATAAGTAACGTTCATTTATTAATGTTAATAAAGTAATTGATGACGCCTCAGCCTCGTCTCGTGGTTTCGGATTCGCGAGGCTATTGAGGACGGAGCATCAGGCGAATCCTCATGGCACGTGGGGATTTCTTGTGGGCGAGGGTTGAATAAAAAGGCTTAAAATTGCTTAAAATTACATATATTATTATTCTTTTAATTAATTAATATTATTAGTTTAAGGAGGATCCTCAGTGATATCAAAATAATACCACAATAATAAAAAATTGGTATAATGTTAATTGCAAATACACGAACAAACTCACAAAATTTGAACACGATTGACCATT
>UCOL01004071.1:0-16010 GCA_900474335.1 Ormyrus nitidulus
ATTCAACGTGTTAATAAGCCGTTACTATCATACTTACTACACTTTAAACTTAAAGTCGCTAAAAAATTTACCAATTTTCTCGTGGCACAATCAAGTAAATACCTAAAAATACGATTATGGCTACTACCGTAACAACGGCCAACTTAAAGTCTTCTAAAAAGACACAACATCGAGCTAAACACGAGTCTTTATTAATTTCCAAAGTAAGATACTCGACGGAAGGCAGTAGAGAGCAAAGCGGGCACGGAGATAACGGCGGAGAGAGAGATCGGCAGTAGGAGTCTCCTCCTCGCCGGGGCGAAAGAGTAAGTGCCGACAGTATAGGAAGAGTCGCAAAATAAAGAGGCTCATACAGCCGCCCTGCTAAGCTCCCCGCTGGAGCGGATGTAAAGGCTGCCGAGCTAAGCGGGCAGACCCCTCAATGTAGAGCTTTTACGGCCTAGTGGAGAACTCGCGCACCCCCGGGGCAATATAAGTCGCAGGCGTGTACGTATCCCGAAACCCAGATACCCAAATACGCGATGGCCTCCTAACCCCTTAACGGCCGGCGTGCCAATCAAAGTCGAGCCCTTAAACGGCCTTGTACGCGTCGCGTGTGTGTGTGCGCGCGCGGGCGCGTCGACGATTGTAATTTCAAACTCGCCTATAAACGTTTTACGCAGGCGGCAGCCCCTTCGATTTAAGCCCGGGCCCGATTCGCGCGCTCCTTCCTTCGCCGGCCGCGTATACAAATATGAGCGTTATACACGCGCGCGTTCGTGCCTGCGCGCGACCGATATGCACGAGTACGCACTCACGAATGTGCATAATGCCGAGAGAGCCGTCGGGGGCGCGCGCGTCTGTATATCGTCGAGCGGCTCTGATTTATGGCGAATCGTGAATTTTATACTCGCCCGCCTTGTGAAAGTTCGCCTTTTATTGATTTTCTTTTCTTCCTCGTCGACAACTGCCGGGCTCTCTCGTTCCTCGGCCTCGGGAGCGCGGAGGCGCGTACGGGGCGCGAGAGAGAGTCAAACGAATATTGCCTTCGATCGTTCGAGCATTTTTACGCGAAAACTTTTTTAGTGGGCGAGAGAGTCGTTCGATGTTGCGAGAATAATTTCGGCTAATTGTAATTGGGGGATTTTAAATCAGCGTCGACTAACTGTTAAAGTTTACGGTTGGCTATTCGCGCTTATAAAGGGAGTTTGCACGTTTTCAGAAAAAGATTAACATTCTAAAGATTATAATTTTACTCCTAAATAAGATACTTGAATACAATAATTTGGACAATTTGCTATTCGAATGAAAATGCTTAGCGTTGAATTTACAGTTATTCCACAATATTCTCGTTCCCGTCCCAACGTAGTCATCTTCTCGGCTACTCATTGTTTAAAAGTTGGCCCGGCGGAAGCCGCCAGCCAAATCCATCGTATTAACTCGCTTCGCGCCAAAGTCGCGCTCCGCGACACGGCGTCTTCCTCTCTCTCTCTCTCCGTCTCTCTTTCCACCGTTTGACTTGAGTCGCGAGAAGCAGCGGCACGAATTCCGACTTTGCGGCGCGACGGCAACTGCAGCGCGAAACTAATTCGCGGTGGAAGCCACTCGGGGGATAAATGCCACGCTGTGTATATCCTCCTAACGCCGCACCGCCGCCGCCGCCGAGATGAGCATAAATTGTTGGTGTTGTAAACCCATTGCCGGAGAAATTTGTTTACGCGAGAAGGAGATGTAACGGAGCTCTCAGTCTCTCGACGTATAATGCCCGCCTCCCCGATGTCGTCCTCTGATGCGCGAGAGCTTCCGAGTAATAGTAATTGTTGAACGTTGACGATGAAACTTTTTGGCTTTTGGAGGAAGACGCGCGATTTGTTGCCTTTACCGTCGCTACCTCGACTCGGGACACTTATTTCGACGATGAAACTTGGCTCGTTCGTCACTTGGAAAAGCAAATATTTGCGGGCTGCTAGTTTGGGTGGAATAGTTTTGCTTTGAGTAGCTTAAACCACTGTTTTCAATTCGAGAGATAAGTTTTTCACTCGGCTTTATTATACCTTTAGCAAGAAAATTTATTCGACGAGATTAAAAATATCACAAGCGATAAATCACATTTGCAATTGACTATAACGGAAGCCAAGTATTTCATTAGTATTTATCTTTCCTTATTAGAATCATTATTCTCAATTCTAAATGAGTTTAAATTCAATCCTCGATCAATTATAATCGCAATCTTTAATTAAATCAGATCCTTATCGACCTGGAGCTATTTTAATAAACGACGTTTCAATACCACAATCACCATATGTTCCAGTTAGAAGAAAGTCGAATTAATTTTCCAGCCCGGCAAAACGGCTCGGAGCTGTTTATTTACTTTAGCGCCGATGTAAAAATCCTTAGCATCTTGTAAACCGTTAATGGCAAAAGAAGAGAGAGGCGCCATTTAGATTTGCAGAAAGAGATAGAAAAACGCAGACGCGGCCCAAGCACTGATGAATGGGAGATTGATATCGCCGGCGAGATAAGCGCGGCGGCGAGATGCAGTTACGTTTGTGCGTCGAGTGCGTCTTCCTACGTTTAAAATGGCAGCGGCGATTATAGTCGAAAAAGTATAAATAAATTAGCGGCGCAGGTCGACGGACGGCATTCAATGGGACATTTAAGAGGGTACTTAATTGGCGCATTAACTGCACCGCTAAACATGCGTTCACCTCTTTCTTTCTCTCTTTCTTAGTTTCTCCTCAGCTCTCTCTCTCTCTCTCTCTCTTGTCGTTTCCTCTCTTTTATCTTATTTTGCTCGTCTCCTCCCCCGTTCTCTGGCATGGTTTGCATGCGCTTTTATATCCTACTACCACCAAACTGTTTTTACGCTCTTCCGGATGCAGTTTATGCTGCTTTAAATACATAAAAGCGTTTTCTAATCACTTCACTTTTATTTATATCATTATTACAATTTAACGCTGCCTCCCTTAATGATTAAAACCATTTAATATGTTAATTAAACTAAAGTTACGCGTTCAAAGCTACGTACCGCAATTAACTCGAAGCAAAGTAATACGCTTTACGTTACAACAAATAACTAATAATGCATCAATGTCAACGTCGCCGGCAACTTTAGCGGAATAAAATTCGTACGTCCCACCGCTGCTGATACATTAATACCGGCGATTCTTCCGGGCATTCAGCGGACGAGGCATTGAAAAACCGGAATTGAATGGAATCAGAGCCTTTAACACCGCGCGAAGATCGGCAATCGCGCGAGTATCCGGTAAGCCGCGCGCAGCTGTCGCGGATGAGCGCGCGCCGCGACTACAAGAGGAGCTTGAAATATACGCGGCGATGCATCAAAAATCACAAGCGGCCCCGGGATCCGAGGCGAATAACACAGCGGCGCTCGCAGATGCGACGAGCGATAACGAAAAATGCCCGCGCGACGCGGAGACAATTAATCCTCGGCCGGCGTGATTAAGGTTACGAGAGCAATAAAACCTCTTTCCCTCTCTCGCTCTCTTCCTGTACACGCAGATTGAGCGCCGATTTGAAGCTTTTAGAATTTTATGCGCTCCCGGAGCTTGTTCGACTCTTCGGGCTTGTAAGAGCACCGATGTAAGGAAACTTTAATGACGCTGATTCTTTATTTTGGATGTGGGTTACGGGGGACAAAAAGAGGACGGGTTTATCGGGGATCATAAATCAGGGTTTTATTAGAAAGCGCGCGAGCTTTATGCGAGTCCGTAAATTAAATTTACAAACATTTTATGGATAAACTTTGAGTGTGCCTGGGCTCTTTAGTGCGCGAAAGCTCCCCGTTTCTCTCTGATTTCATTGAAAAACGCGCGCTGCACCTCGCTAATTAAATTCGGCGCGGTATGAATTAAAACCACATTCCTCGTTCGTCATTTACATCTGTTTGCGATTGGATTCTTCGATATTTGAAATTTTAATGAAACTTTCCTGCTATCCAAAATGTACGAGCTTGAGTTTGTTCCTTTTTATTATCGTTGCGATATTAATCTCTCGTTCCTAGGAAACTGCAGAATGCTTTCATATGATATTGTTCTCACATTATATATCAATGTCAAGCAATAAAATCATTTTTGCCTGACCTTGGCGGCGCTTGCAGTAAAATTCAAAAGCTTTCTATTTACTCTTAAATGGAAATGTGCACTTCTTGTATGCACGCATTATTACCGCGTCATGTTTCTGGCTTAAAAGACGATTAGTTTATACTTTCTAAAGAGCTGCTTACAAGGTGAATTGCTTTTTCCTTACCCGCTTAACCTTGCAGCGCAAATGGACTTGCTATTCAGTTTTCAGAGTACATGAAAAAGTAACCTCTGACTTTATCTGCAAACGCGAAAATCCATTAAACCTTCTAAAACATTTTTCCACCGAAGGCGACTCAATGCCCGCGTATTAAAGGTATAACTCAATTCCCTCTCTCCCTCTTAAAACGAAAAAAAAAAAACTGTTCTCGGACACTTAAATGCAAGGGTAATCGCGTAAAAAGTAAAGTAACTCTGTAAAAAGTAAGCATATCGCAGGGCCATAAAGAAAGAGCTTCTTAAAAATAAAAGGAAACCAGGCCGTACAGCTTAATAAGAAAAGAGATAAAAAGGAGCAAAGAGCGAATCCAAAATAAAGCTCCGCCCCGTTCCTTTCCTTGACCTTGGCGCCGGCCGAGTGGCCTTGCATCGGCGCGGCGCGCGGCTCTCTCTCGCATACAGGAAAAACCAGCAGGACCCGCTCGGGCGTCATTAACGCCGGGCGCACGGCGCTCCTCGTCTTTCTCCTCTCCTCGCAAATTGCTGAATTAAAGCCTCCTAAAAGTGACGCAACGTGCCGCCGCCTCCCGCCCGTACGTAATTAAAGCAGACGTACCGGCATCCTCATTACCATCCTCGTAATAAGCGCATAACGAGTCTGCGCGCCGGATTTTAAGCAAGACGGACGAGCGAGGAAAAAATCTTGGCCAAGCGCGCGCGCGCGCGTCCGCCTTTTTTATCGCGGCTGCCGGAGAAAGAGAGAGAGAGAGAAGGAGCTACCGAGGGATAATTGCGCGATTTGTTCGCGTCTCGGGACCTTAAAGATATTGCATTATAAATTGGACGCTCTTTACGATCGAGCGTATGTAACGCGCGATGTTTTACCGCGCCACCCCGCGCTCTACATAGCAATTAAAAACTCTACGTGGCAATTAAAAAATAATAAATTCGCCCGCACGCCTGGGATTATTACCCGCTTCATTTGCGTTCGTGCGCTGCCGCTCTGCCTCGGCGCCGATTCCTCCTTTTTACGCGAGAGAGAGATTTTTTTTCTCAGGGAGGGCCCCCGTTTGCGTATGTATATGTATGTACACTCGCGCGTCGTAAAGCGGAATGAATTAAGTGCGATGCAATATCGCGCCCGACGCGCCACGGAGCGGCTAAACATCAAATGCTTTTTTATTTTCAATTTCGCAATGCCGGGGATAATGAATTTATTATTTTGCCGTAGACGACGCTCGAGTCTAGGATGTTGTTGCCGAGTAATTATTGGTATTACAAGTCTATAAATTTTGCTTCGTTATACGACCTGCCTTGCAACCATAGATTGCTATTTTTGCTAATTAGTGGATATACATTGGAGTTACCTCATTTATAAAATTTATAGATTTGATCTGCGAATAATTCTGTACCACTGTAATTAAGGTAATTTTGTAGGGGCGATTTTTTTTTTTTTTGTTTCTTTTAAATTTACAGTAGCCGAATGAAAATGTAAATGAAATCGCTTTGTGGTAACGTTTATACTTCTGAAAAAAAGTCGTTTGAATAATAACTGCTATATTTTTTCTTGAATGATTGCTAATACCAGAAAAAAATTACAGTAGCGCAATGGATACGCCAAGTTATTGCCTACATTATTAATTTTGTAATAAATGAAGACTTCAAAAGCTATTAAAAATGATTCATTGTGACTTTGCAATGCAATACAATTCCAATTAGCCCTAGATTTGATTTAGTAAATTAGAAAAACGGTTACCCAACGAATTTATTCACACTTAATTCCATTCATAAATCTCAGGAAAATGTCTTTTCAGAGAGAATTTAGATCCTCCTAGCAAAGCAAGCCGATATAATTCCTTTCAAGCTTTTTGCTACCTAAAAAAATAAATAACTAGACGCCGTTTTTTCTTCTTCTCTGCACTCCATAGTTTTATTATCTAGCTAAACGCTCACGAACTTTTCACAAGAGTTCGCGAGCAGTTCAAGAAGAGAGAGAAAGAGAGAGAGAGAGAGGGAGAGAACAATTCGAGAAACAATTTAGTGCTTATAACTTTGCGCAGCGCGCGGCGTGTCATTTTGCCTTTTTCTCTCCCCAGGTGAGTTTCTTTCTCCGCTTTTTTGCCGAAATCGTCTATCGCGAGTTATTTATACGGGCGTTACGTGTTAACCGATCGTTGGATCGGCCGAGTCTATCGCTGCGAAAAGAAATTCAACGGTACGTTAAACTCGGCGGTGAGTTTCGTGCCTGCAGCGAGTAAGAGGCTGATTGAAATTTTTATATTCGATCGTTTTCTTCTCCGCGGCTGCAATTCCGATTCTTGTGTTCCTTTTCCCGCAAAGGTAAATAATTGAGCGATATTCGTAGCAAATCATTCGCAAAGAAACGTAAACTCCTCTCGCCGCGGTCCCGTTACCCGTAATGACGCGAACTTTGCCGAGATAAAGAAAGGAAATACTAATTGTGCTGCAGTTGCACTGTTTTTCAGCTCATTATTAACGTTAAGCTGCAACATAAATTTCGCTCTAACTTTATTTACAAAAACTTGTAATTGCTTCGGGCAATTATCATGTGCTTTTTAACCATTTACACTTTGTACTAAAATTTGCTGTACGTGTCATAGTTTTTGTTATAAACTTTGTAGAAATTATTAAACCTGCAGCAATATTTAGTATAAAGTAAATAATTTTTATGCTGATTTAATAATTGAAGTAAAAAATCAATTGTAATTGTTGGCCTTTCGATCAACGCCTAAAAATTTATTTTACAAAAGTATAAATTTTGCTACAAGTAAGGAAGCAGGATTACTCAATCATTGATTTCTTAATCTTTATACTTATTATATTTTTCGTAACATTGTTTGTTGATTTCAACAATAGAACGTTTCGAAACCGCGTAAGTATAACACAAGACCTTTTTACAACAATTTTTTCGCAATGAATATTTAGAACACATAAATACATTTATTACGTTTCTGTTCCGATTTAAAAGTGCAACTATTAAAATAAGGTAATGAAGTTAATATAGAACGCAATTTGCATTTTCTTCTAGAAATCTATACAATGAAAATCAATTTTACCTTGACTATCTAAGAATTGCAGTATCACACTTTCGTATGATGTTAAACTATAAATAGATGACAATTCATTTGTTTTTAAAATTATTTCAAAATCTCCCAATACTGATTCGTTAAGTAAATAGGAAAAAAATACGAGTTATTTTATAACTTCATCGAGTACTTGGAAAACTGGAGAGAACGAAAAAGAATACAGCTATAACAATAGAATCTGAAACGCGTTCAAAAGCAAATCACGCGCAAACACGGAGGAACGTACATTTCCCGCACTTCCACAATATAACTCAGAGATTACGAAAAGTCGATCAATTTAGCTCGGGCTGGAAGCTCGCGTCACGTAACTCTTTCTTAATTGGTCGCTCCGTAGATTCGCCTCTGGCTCTCTCTCTCTCTCCCTCCGCCGTGCTATCCCTCGGCGAACAGCCGGATAGTTCAAACTCGCATTCGGATCACGCTCAAGTCGTCAAACGCTAACTATACGTCGATCTCTGGACCCACCGCGCCGTTTACCCCGAGTTAAATAACGACCTGCATTACTATGCGTCTACTCGCGGAATAGAGCGAGACAGCGGCGCCCGGCGACCGACAGAGAAATGGAAGGAAATGGGGGCTGCGGCGCCGTATATACGAGTTTCCCCAGTTTCGCCGCAACCCCCAAGGGCTGATCCCTTATGGATCCGAAATAACCTCTGTCCTTCCCTCTCTCCCTCTCCCGAGGCTGGGTCAGGAGTGCTTACGTAACTATCGACTTTGAAATCGCTGAAAAACACCCCGAAACTTTTTACGCCCCCGACTACCCCGGCTGCTTTTGTGGACTGGGACGTGCGACGGCCACCTCTCGATCGCACCCTCGCCGCGCGCGGGGAAATTCCGCGCGTGATAAAACGTTCAATTTACGCAAAAGGATGAAGGGGATGGATATTTATTTTCGGGAGGATGCCGTTAAAAACTAAATGGAAGCTTTTACTTGTTGAATTCTTCAAGACTTCGGGAGAGCATTTTTTTAGTCGGGCTTTGATGTGAAAAGGTCGGCTGGAAAGTTAAATTAGAGAAACAGTATATTTATTGAGATTCTTCTCCTTTTTTTTTCAAAGAAAATTCCATGCAGTTTAAGGGCCCCGTTCCTTCTGATTTGGAGTAAAGTTTCTCGTGTCTCGTTCCATGCGAGGAAATGGATATCGTGTTGCAAGAGACTGTACGTCGATACTCTTGTAATCGAAGTTTCCTCGCACAAAGCTTCTATCTCACGTTCGTGCCAACTATTGTCACACTTTTTGAAGTCGCGCGAGATCGATTTAAAACTTTTATAAATTTATTTCCCACCTCTTGAGCCGCATACTTCCGCATCTATTGATCCGCCCACGCGTGCTTACATGAACGAATGAATTTATATAGCGCCAGCTGGATTTCAATTGTCCGCAAAACACGTTTTATCTGCAATAAAAATGGCATCGGTTACGAAGTGAAATCTGACTCACCGGAGAGCACGACTCTTTCGGGCATATCTCTGCGTAAAAGTTAATTTACAGTATTTTTTTTTTCTAACAACGAAGCACGCATTTTTCTAAACTTTTTATCACTCCGCCGTATAATTTTCTTCTTCTTCATGCGCAAAATAAAATTTTTATCACGCACGCGTACGTGCTCGCGCGCAATCTCCACTAGCGAAGCCACGAGGCGAAGCGAGAGAGAAAAAAGAATTTTGCATCTCCGTAGTTGCCGTAAGGGGCGTCGCGAGAAAGAAGCGCGAAACGCTAAGAAGACGGAGGAAAGAAAAAGGAGGAAAGACCTTAGACGCTCGCCCTTGAAAAAAAGTCTCCCGCGGATAAGAAGGCAGAGAGAGGCGGCGCGCGATTTTTCCGGCGAGACGGAACACATTACGTGCGATTGTTCCAGACAGGTCGTCGCCGCCGCCGTCGTCGTCGTCGTCGCGAAAGCGATCGCTTCAAACTTTCTTAATCCTCGCGCGCGCGACTCGCTAAAAAGTTTTATTCCCTTTTTTGCGAGGCCACCCCGCGGAAGTTTCATCCCTCCCCGTTTCGGGGTCTCTGTAATTTTGATTAAAATCCACGCGCCTCGGCGCTGTATTAAAAAGTCATTTGGGTATGTTTATTTGCCGAACGCGGGGGGGGGAGCGAGACCTTAACGCCGTGTTGTATTAAATTGTTAAGTGAACGATGGCCTCCTCCTCCCCGTCTTATTTTCGCGCGAGAGATTTGCGCGCGGTGATAACGAACTTTTTAAATTTTTAAAACCCGCCTATTAAGCTTAGTATTTGATTAAAATTTGATCGACGACCTTCCTTTCTTCTTTTTTGCTATATTAAAAAATTCATTTTTCCACGTCCTATTAAATCACGCTTCAAATTAAGAAGAGCTTTTCTTCTAACAAAAGTAATTTCTCCTTCTTTCAACCGCCCGCACGTTCCGCGCGCGCAAGTAAAAGTTCTTTTCAGCCGAGAGAAGATTTTGCAAAAGGTACACAGCGCCGACACTTCTTTTTGCTTTGACGCGCGCGCGGCGCACAAAGAATGCATGGGCGACGCTTGCCGTATACGAATGAAAATGATTATTACACCGCGTCGACGCGTACGTACGTCTCCCCCTTTTGCATTTGATAATCACTGGGACACAGGGGACACACGAGGAGAGGCTCCGAAGTGAAAGAGTGGCCCCGCGGAGTGTATGCGCACGCGTGCGCGCACATATACCCGCTCGTGCAAACGAATAACTCCTGCTCGTTTTTGCATTTTAATTGCTCTTTTTCCATTCGTGGCCTCCCTCCTCTTCTTCTTCTCCTTTTTTTCCCTCCTTCTTTTCTTTTTTGTAGCCGCGGGTCTATAGAATTTTATTTCGAGCTAAAAGAGATCAGAGAGGGCTTTGTTTATGAGGGTCGCCGTGAACACCGCGGGTTTGATTCTGATGTTTTTAATGCCTTTCAATGGGACGACGAAGAGGAAGCCTTTGCCCTTTTCGAGCTCGTCCCTTCGGTTCGATAGGATTCGTTATTGTTACAGTAAATACGCCTATTGTATCGCGTTTAAGGATTCAAAGCAAAGATAACTCAAATTAAAGAGATACTGTAATAATAGCCGTCGAGTCAATCAATAAATGTTTTCGAAACTGATCGTTTACTCTGAATATCATTTCAGTACGTCATGCTGCCTCGACAATTCAGACTAGTGCAATAAATGCAAATGTAAGATAAAAAAAAGACAAAAATAACATAAATTATGATTTTTCACGGTACCTAATAAGACATTTTCATGCGTTTCTGGTTATTTCTTAAGCCCCGAGCATTGCGATTTTAGCGGAACAATGGAGGTCTTAGCTTTTATGATTTATAGGTAATCGGCGTTAGCGCAAATACGGCGTAGCGAGAGAGACAATGGCTTATTTACCGGACCGGGACACGCGGGATAACTCGTACATATTGGCAAATCATTCGGAAAGATGCAGGTCGCGCGCAGGGGAATAAATCGATCAAGCGAATCGCAAAGGTAAATGGCGCGTGTATCTGTCGTCCGTCTCTCCCTCTCTCTCTCTCTCTCTCTCTCTCTCTTTCTGTGTGCGCGGTACGGCAAACATGAGAAACGATTTGGGAATTGCGTGCGGGAAGGAGGGCGCGAGCGAGCACCTCCTTGGTCAGCTCCCAGAGGCCGGGCAATCAGAAAACGAGCATTTCGCGAGAAAATCGACGATTAATCCTCGGGGAGGCGACGGAAATCGCATTATTTGCTTTCCAGTTTTTCTTCCGGGATGATTGAGAGCCGCGTGATTAACTTTGGATGGGTTGCCTTTGTTTTTCTCGAATGATGCCGGAGAGATAATATTGGAGCGCCGTTCCTTAAAGTTGTATTAGATTTAACGGCTTTGAGGAAGCTTTGTATTATTAATGTCAAATTTATTGTTAGTTTAATCTTAATAATAGCAAAACATACATTATTACTTTATACCTTTAATTTTTGAACAAGCAAAATTTATGACGGATTGACAAAAATATCCTACACTGTTGAAACATGATCCAGTTTATAAACAAAATATATATGTACCCTACTAGTTGCAAACTCTAACACTACAACTTTGGCCAACTTCGCAACAACCTCGAGGCAAAGTACACACGTGACGCCACGTCATTCGACGCTGTTTGGTCAGGAGCTCCTCTCCAAATTTAATTTAAAGATCCTTCAATCCAGCAGCGCTGACGAGCGATAAGAAATATTACAGAAAATGAAAAGAACCCGTCGATGCACTCCCACGCGCAGACTCGCGCGAACGCGTCGCACGCATCGCAGGATAAGGAACAGTCAGCGCACATCTTTAAATAAGAGCACAGTCGCGATGACAAAAGCGAAACGGCGACGGGAGGCAGATATGCATTATGAAGCGCCGCCGTCCATCCCTCCGCGTACATACCTATCTGCGAATGCCTTCTCGCTCGAGATTTTCCTCTCTTTCTTTCAGCCCAGGCCGCAGCCCCTCGTTACGCGCGACTCCTCGAGCTCTTTTGTTTATAAGCCCGGACCGCGCGCGGCGCGACGCGAGGATTAGTTACTCTTTGCGCAAGTGCGCGGCCAGCCCCTCTCCGAGAGCGGAGGTGCTCATCTCTTATTCACCGCCGAGCTCAACGGATGCGAATGGGACTGGCTCTCTTGACTCTCGTCTTCTGCCGCCGCTGCGTCTTCTTCTGGCTCCTCGCGCGCCGTTTACTTCCGCTGTGGGATCTCGCGCCTTGGAGCTCTCGGCTCTTTTCCAGATTTTTTTTTCAATACCCGATATATGCCGTGTGCGCGGAAGTGTGAGAGAGCCTGGAACAGAAAAATCTACGTTTCATTTTTCTAAATAATGGCTTCTTCTTACGTTGTTTTTCGTAATTTTTTTTTTTTTTTTTTTAATTAACAGCGACAGCGCGGGAAAGGACATTTTAATAAAATTTCAAGTAACGTTTTTCGAGCCCCGATTGTTTTTTTCTTCGAAAAGATTATTTTTTCAATATTAGGTGCTTAACTTTTTGTAGTATCCAAAAACAAAAGTAGTTGCTTCACGTAAAAATTGCCCTGTGAATATCAGATTTCCTCGCGGCAAAAGCTCCAAGCCCAATGGCAAACCTCTCTCCAAAATTAAAGATTTAAATTTGCATTAATCGCCCTTAACATTGTTGAACAAATTTCAGCGCATTTGAATACTCTCTCCCGTCCGACTGCGGGAAGCTCGAGGGATCGTCAGCAGCGGCTCCGTCTCTGCGACGCTACCCTGAACGTCGCTAATTTTCCAGCGGCACGTTACCGAGGCGGGTTTCGTATTCAGCGCGCCTCTTCGCGATCAAGCGCCTCTCTCTCTCTCTCTCTCTCTTTCTCTCCGTCTCTTTCTCGCCGCTGCTCCGCTGCAAAACGCAACGCTCGGAGAAAAGAATTTAATTCCACCCGGAGTAATTCGCCAATTCAGAACCAAGTGGATTACTGTCCCTCATATCCAGGCAGCGCGACGGCTTTTGCGCGCATAAGCGCGAGCGAACGAAAATTACTGCCCGGGAAAGAAAAGGTCATTCGGAAGGTCTGAACTGGTAAATAGAACGGAATGAAAGCTTTTCAAGGAAAGGGAGATCTCGCTGAATAACAAATAAAATGCCATTTTCCGATAAAGGAAGTGATTTATTGCTGAAGAATGAAGAGCGACTGAAAGGATTGCGTGCAAAAGATGCCATTGTAATTTAATATTGAACGCTTGTCGGATAGAAAATGTTAAAAATGCAATTTTCTTACTTGGATTCATAATAAGTGGAAATTAGAACATCTTTTCAATTTAAAGGACAATGTTTCCCCGAGTTTAATTTAGGTCTTGTCAATAAAAGGCTTTTAAGCCTTCAACTCTTCAAAATCATGAGTAAATTCATCAGAGGAGCAATTTTTTTACCTTCTTACAAAAAAATCGACCGAACCCCGAGAAGTAAGCCTGCAAAAAAGCTTTCCAGATAAATAATGCATGAAGAACACGAGGAGAAAAAGTTTATCCTCGCAAAGTGAATCGCTGATAAAATCAATCATCTCCGCGCTTATGCCGAGACAATATTTTCAAGATGAGCAACTACACACCACGCACTCGAACGACTGCAGGGAAGAGGAAGCCATATGGCACTCGTACGTTAGCACTCCCGGCTACTTAAATCAGTAATAAAGCAGCCGGGCTCCCGCCTGCGGATCTCCGCATCGAGCCGAATAAATCGGAAGTAAGAGGAAGAATTTAATTCGCTCCCGAAGTATTCGACGATTTGCTTGGCGATGGATTGCTAAGCCGGCGAAATCGGGCCTTCTTTACGTCGAGGAGCGAGCCCCCAATATATCGCAGGATGTGAAAATCGATACGCTCTTGATACAATCCCACCCTCGTATTGCATTACGTATGAATGAAAAAAATTCAGGATATGCCTTTTCGAGTCTTGATTCGTTTCTTTTGGGAAATTGGATACCGGATAAAAGTCGTTGCTTTTCATTCTTCGCGAAAACTTCCGTTCAAAGAATCGAGTAAATTAATTTACGTAAAGGAAAGTGAACGGGTGTATCGTTTGGTCACTACAATTCTTAGTATTTTTTTACATTTGTAAACTCACCTCAAACGTACCCACCTATTTTGTCGCATTATTTCCAGAACCAATTAAATCAGCTCGCAAATTACATTTAATATTCCAATTTCGAATGAGCACGCCACAATGACAAAAAAAAAGTACAGCCGAGATTGAATTAGAGAGCAGATGGAAAAATCGATCGCGACTACAGAGTCCATTTATATGAGAAAATAGGAAAAAATTGACACAATAAACGAGCCTGGTATTGTGTATACATCCGCGGGGACACAACCTGCAGCAAATGAAAATCGATCTTTCTTTTTTGGAGTATTTGAGAGAGAGAGAGAGAGAGAGAGAGAGAGAGAGAGAGAGAGAAAGGAAGAGAGCGTTTGTGCGCGCATACATACAGGAGCTCACCCCTGTTTCCCCCATTACTATCCCACTACCCTATCCTCGAACTTCCAAGCAATATTGAATTCGGCGGCGTAATTGAATTTGCTCTTGTTTCCATACACTGATCGAAGCCGCTCGCTAAACGGGCGACGCGCGCGAGCTTTCTTTATTTTCTCAAAGAGAACATTAGAGTCGAGTTCGAGCGGCAGAAGGTACGCCTGAAAAGCTGGAGGAGCAAATTTTGCCATTCCTTGGCTGAAACGCTGACCTTAGAAATTGGGAGGTTCCGCTTTTACGTGGGCTGTATCACAGTCCAATAAATTTCGTTGTAAAGTGGGATTCTTAAAAGGGGAAAAAATAATTGCCTCGGTTACTTTTTTTATCTCCGAAGATGTTCTCGTCCGTGATTTAATCTGCCAAAATTAGCCACTCATTCCAAAAAGTGTAAATCACAAGATTATCTTAACGCTTGTAACGTTTTATTAACAGCGCTTTTAAGCATTGAAGGAGCCGGCATAATTTTGTAATTTAATTTCTCCATCAAGGCAACGGCCTTCAAACATAATAACGACTCGTAAAATTCGCATAAAAACTCGTTAAAAATGGATTAGCCATTGATGCCGAGTGCGGCGAGTCGGCCGCTCTGCAAAAATAAGAAAATTGTTATGCTAATTAACAGCGCTCGCGGAATAATCATCCTCTCTCTCTCTCTCTCTTTCTCTCCCCTGAAAATTCGCATCCCCGTTAATTTCCTCCTTTGAAAAAAATCTCCCCCGCCCTGGCCCCTGCGCAATCGCGCGTCGATTCCGCTGATACGCATATAGGCACAAGGGCGTAGAATAGGTATACCCGCTCGATCCAATAGCGGCGGAGGAGTCCCCCGGGAGCTCTTTCCATTTTATAATTAACGAACTCCGGCTCCCGGGGATATCTCGTCGGCCCTTTCCATCTTGGCGAACGTGTCGGCGCCACCCGATGCTCGCCCCCCCCCCTCCTGCTTTCGCCTCTTTCTCGAGCCCACGGCGCTGCGGAGAACGTCCTGCGAGTCGAGTACTTTGCGCCGCTAATTGTCACCCTTCGCAGGACGCGGCTGCCTGATGAAAATGTCTCGTGTTAAGCATGCTCTTTTCGATTGTGAAGGGTAAATATTAGCAGATTTGGCGGAATTTGGCAGATTCAAGAAAATAAGAATAGAGCAAAATACGCATTCTCGAGGAGTAGTGAGTTTTTGGAGTCTTTGATGATTTTTTTTTTATTTATTTTTTTTATTTATTTATTTATTTATTTTTGTTTTTATTCGTATTAGAGTTGAAGATGGAGCAGGGCCCATCAAGCAGTGGTGGTGGAGATAAATCTAAAGATAAGCCGGAAAAAAAAATGTTGAGCAGGTGCGTTGACGCTTAACACCGCGTGGTGTTTGTCAAAGAGGGGTGAATGTCTCTGTGCGTTGCTGATTGTCTTATAAAGCGAGGTGGGACAGCGCTCCAGGAGCGGGCGCTTTTAAGTCGTTCCAGCGGTGGATGCTCTGCTCGATGATGTGCTCGAAGCGATGCGAGCGTTCCGTAGCTACGCTCAATGAAGGAGCGCCCGATGTAGCGCTCGAAGTGAAGGAAGCGCTCTGGTAGTTCTGCTGCGGTGAGTCCCTCGGTGCCAGTCGCTGGGACTGTTATCCACCCGCTGAGGCTTCTACGTTGCGTAGTAGGAGGACACAGCACTAACCTCACTACGTCGACCCTTGGAG
>UCOL01004072.1:0-16014 GCA_900474335.1 Ormyrus nitidulus
GGATACAGACGTTGTTGTTCTCGCCGCTCGAAATATCGGCTTGTATCTCTCTTTCTTTCTCTCTCGGGGGGGCTCTCTCCTCGATCGCAAAAGTGGGAGGGGGCGAGTCGTGCGTTTTAAGGGGGGTAATGCAAACCGGCGGTGAATTTGGCGGAGGAGGAAGATCATCAAGCCGATAGGCCGCCCTCTTTCGTGACTATACACAGTCTATATGTATATCGGGAGGAGATGATCGTGCCCTCTTCTCGGGCCAAGTTCACGCGCGCAGCGAGCTCTGAACCGAGAGCGAGAGAGAGAGAGAGAGCGCGAGGTCATTGGGCAGCCTGCTTCGCAACAAATCATGGTTAATGATCTGACCGATACTTTAGCTCCTCGATGCTCCGGCGAGAGCGCCCCGCGAACAAAGTGGGGAGTCGCCGGGGTTATACGCGCGCGCGCGCACGATATAGAAAAACGCCCGACTTGTCTTAGCACGGCTCTCGCGCGGATGGCTTTTATGGTGCGTCTAAGGCGCGCTGCACCGACGGGGGTTTGTTTGCTCGGCTCTCGCGCGCGCCGGATGATTTGTGGATGCGTGCCGGCGTTTACGAGCCGCCAGTCTTTAAGCTCTCTTGGGCTTTTTCAATTTTTTGAGGGAGGTCGGCCGGCCGGGAGGACGCTGCGCGGGAACGGACGCGAGTCAAGCTCATGGGAAGAATCTCGACTGTTTTGTTAACCTAGTCTTTGCTGCTTGAGAATTCTTCCCCTGTTTTTCGCGGCTACCGTTGCCCTTTGGATTCTACTTTTTGTCAAATCAGTTGCTTTATTTACTCGGAGAAAAATATTCCGTCAATTTCTGACGTCGAATTAAAAACAGTTTTTTTAATTAAACCGAACAGACTCTAAACCTCTTCTCTTACCAATCGCAACGTTTACAATAAAATAAATCCCCTGATAGAAACGGTATATCTTAGCTTATTTTACAGTTGAAAACGAAAATTTAAATATGTTTACTCATGAATATTTCGGTGTAATGATATTTCATCTTTTAAATTGATTTTCCAATTGTTTTTTATTTAATTTAGACATCAATTTCAACTAAAAAAGGCTTTATTTAAAATACACCTTAACCAGCCCAACTGGTTAATTTTCCACCAGGGTCCCAAAGTGTTTATTTACTTTCTAATTAAAATAATACACAGCCAGCTCGCATTCCAAGCTCGAGCGTGAAGCAGCGCCTATACCGCCTTGTCACGCTTCCTCAGGTGGCCTGGCAGTCTTTCAGCGCGATTACAACATAATTTAATCCCTCCCTCTCTCTCTTACTCTCTGGCGGAGCGTCCAATTTGAAGTTGCCATTACTCGGCGATAACGCCGGCCGGCGCTGCTCGGGCGATCGTTTCGCACCGCGCTCCTCGAGCAGTGAAAGGTAAACACACGGGCGCCCCTTTTATATCAATAACCCCGCGCGCGCCGAGTGTGTGTGTAACGAGCCATCTCCATCTCCGCGCGCGGCCCAACGAACGGAAAAAAAATAAAAAGAGCTCCTTGGCGCGCGCGCGCGGGGGGCGCCGGAGAGGAACGGGATTCCCGCCGGTGCATTCATAAGTCAGAGCGTAACTCCGGTAGCCCCCCGAGTCGGCGCGTGCGCCACCGTCCGACACACCACATGTGCTATCCTCACGCATCTCCGCAGCCGTTTAACGGTGCCTCGGGCACCCGTGCTATTTGCCCCCGCGCCGTCATTTCTATATAACCTCTCTCCACAATCGACTCGACCGCGGCGCAATCGCTTATATATCTCCGCGCGCTTAATAAGCGCCGCGGAGTCGAAAGAGAGAGAGAGAGAGAGAGAGAGAGAGAGAGAGAGAGGAGTATTGAAACGTCAGGCCGCGCTTTTTGCCCCGCCGACGGGAGAAATTATACATTTGACTCGATCGCGTAATGAGCGAAGATGCGCCGGGGAGATAATTCGCCGCGCGCGGCGGTTTATATTCGTATAGATGCGCCGAGCGAGACAAGCCGCGGGGATTACGATCGGTTTTTCGAAAATCGCCGCACGCCGCCGACGATGTCAAAACCATCGCCGGCCGAGTTATAATGCGCCAGGCGCGGGGGTATATCGGCGCTTATCGGCGAGCCTGAATCGAGGATTTAGAGGCTGTCCGGAGCTCGGAGGCTAAATAAGGCTTTTAATTGCCGCGGCTTTTCTAAGATTATATTCGTATGATTGGGAGTAATTGCTGCCGGGTTCGGTTATCAATGTTTTGAATTATGTACCGCCTTGTCTAATTAGTGCTCGTTCGCCGCGGGAAAGCGCCGCGGTTCTTCCGGCAGGCTCTGCACCCTTGCCCCTTTTTTTTCTCCGAGAGATGGTGAAAGTACGTATCAATATTTCTTTAATGGAATATCGGTTGCTCGGCAGAGAAAACGCTGGGCGTTATATTAATTTCATCGGCGTGTATGCAAAGCTGGCCCTCGTCGTGCTTGCATAGAAATTGATGGTAATCAGAGAGTCTGTGTAGTGCTACTGAAACTCCCTCGGATTCGCCTCCAACTTGAATAATGAATAGATTAATTGGTTTGTGTTTACTGTCTAATTATCTAATTATTTAACTGGAAGGGCCCGGAACGGGGAATATGGCTCATATTTTAATGAAATTCAAATTTATTTAGACTCTTTGTTCGGAAGTTGAATCGAAAACTTGCGTTACGACGAGTATATGTAAATTACGTCTACTCGAGAGCATTGAATAGGCCAAGTTCCACGTGCTAAATTGCCTTATACAGGAGTTACCATTGCAAAAAGACACGCGCCGGAAAATCATATATCTTTAATGCTCGCGCGATCGGCGGCGCGTTTTATTACACCTCGAGCACTCAGAGCGCATTGAACGATCCGTCAAAAGTTCTAAAGTATGTGCGCATCGATATATAAGCAAAGTGCAGGCCTTCGTTCGATTCCTAAACAACGACGTTCCGAGGAGAGAGATAAGAGGAGCCTCCAATTAAAAGCAGCTCGGCGCTGCGCTCATCTCTCAAAAAAACATAATCATCATCTCGGTGAGGTGTCAAATTAAGTACATAATACGTCGCGCTTTACAGCTCGTAAATCGTCGAGGGGGAAGGGAGGGGGGGGGGGGGGGGATCCGAAAAAGGAGTCGCAAAAAGAAGCGTCTAAATGCAAACAATCCGTCGAAAACGAAATTGCATTTCAGGGCTTATCAGAGTGAGAAATCTCGGGCTCTCGCTCGCGCGCTCCTCTCCAGAGCGCCGAGGAGAGAAAGAAGGGCATGCATACTTTGTTTCCATTACTCTCGTTTGACGGCTCTTAAAGGGTATTAAAAACTCCCAGCGCGAAATCAAAACAGCTCTGGGCTATAAGGAACGAAACGATCAGAGAGTAAGATGGTGCGAAGGAAACAAAAGGAAATATCCGCGAGCCGTGCCGGCCTCTCTCTCCCTTTCTCTCTCTCTCTCTCTCTCTCTCTCGCTCTCGTGCTGCGAGGTAACGAGGGCCGCTCTTTCTCTCCTTTCGCCTCTTCTTTATTCGCTCCTCTTTATCTCCACACCTATAGCTGTATATGCCTACTTAATTTATATTTACATATATTTCGAGGTATTAAGTTGCTTTATTTTTGAGCGGCCCTCTCCTCGCGAGGATCTCCCGCTATTTTTATCTGCGCTCTTTATGATTGAAGGGGCAGAGGGAAATAAATCTCCCGGGCTTTTATACGATAGTTTAGATTCCCTCAGATAATTCGCAAATTCATCAAGCGCTCGTCGAAATCTTCGTACGCGCGCATTGTTTTCCAGTCTCTTATCAAGCTGCTAATTGCAGTTTATACACCACCGGCTGCCAAAACCGCCGGACGTTAAAATCTCCGGCGCTTTTCACCGGACGAAAATCCAAGAGCCCCGGTTGCCGCCTTTGTCCAGCGGGGGCGACCCTATCTCTCGTGCGTGCGCTGGCTGGCCGGTCTCGCTCGGATGCGTCTCTCTCCGCTCCGGGATCCTCCTCAGCCGAGCTGGAAGGCCGGGCGATATCCTCGGGGGGCCCCCGGGGGTGACCGGGTCCGTACCCACGGTGGCCCGCCGCCGCCGCCGCCGCCGCCGCTCTCGCATCCGCGTACTGCGGGTCCACGGGCGCGTAGTCGTGTGTATCCACTCGTTCGAGATAGCGGTGAGAGAGAGAGAGAGAGCGGGGAGAGCACAGCGCGGCGCTCGCTTCTCGGAGCAGGCTGATCTGTGACCCGGATCCTCCCTACCAGTGCCCCCCCCCTCCCCTCGCCTCTGTGTGTGCGAAAGCTGAGCTCCTGAGAGAGAAAGACTCGCTTACCCTTGTGCTGCTCTCCTTTTCTCGAGCGCGCACGCCGGACTTTATATATACATATACATATATATATATATACGCGCGAGCTGCGAGCGAGCGAGCGTACCGAGGAGAGAGCCTTTTTGCTCCGGCTCTTTTGTCTCTATCGGCGAATTTATCTATCTTCTTTCTCTCGCGAGCGCTCTCCTCTTGCTCGCTTTGTCTTTCGCTTCTGCTGCTGCCGCCGCCGCCGCAGTCGCTGCGAGCTGCACACGGCGAGCGTAGGAGAGATCTTGCTTTTTTTTGCGCTCCGCTTTTAGCCTCCGGAGGGGCTTTTCGTTAATTTTTCTTGCGGATTATTGGGGGGCTATTTGTTTGATTTATCGGAAGCGCGTTAATAACGCGCGGGGCCCCCGTACTCGTCTTCCTTTTGCGACCGCGGAACATTGCGCGGGGAATAATTGTCCTTTTCTAGAAGGAATTCGAGGATTTAAGGATAAATATGCGCGGCGGGAGAAATTCTGATCGAGCTGCGCCGCGTGCATTATGATAAATTGCGCGAAACTTTTACCGCTCTTTGCGTTTTCGTATTATTTTCCGCGGCGAAAGGAGGATCGGTTATTTAATTCCACTTAATGTTGGAAGGATTATTAATTTACATAATTTTACGTCTTACTTTCTTGCGTTTATACCATCCTACTTATCCGCCGCGGTATCTAAACAATGTAATGTTAGCTTTTTTGGACTATAAATGTTGTAATAAGATACTTTATTCCCTGAATAGGTTTGAAGCTGTGTAATTTTCTACAATTATCTTACTTCGTGTTATTTAAATATTGAATTTCAATTTTACTCCTGCGATCCTTTCACTGCGTCTTAAAATAGACAAAAACTCTCAACCGCAATATAAATAAAATAACATTTTAAAGTAGTAAATTGGATTTTATAAAATTACAGTGCCGAAAGAATGGAATATTAATAACAAAACAGCAAGGTGGAATTTCATTAAAACAACCCTTCGATTCATTAGCCCCGACAAAAAGTTCTTTTTAAAAGCCTCGGACCATTTCTCTCGTCCATTTATAAACAGAAGCCGCCTCCAAAAAAGGTCGAGCTCTCGAAAAAAATGTTGAAAACTCAATTAAAGCCAAGTGCCAATATCAGAGCCTGTCCCGTCTTATTGTTCCTAATCCAGGAAGCCTATTTCCTCCGATATCTCCGCTACAGCCTCTCTCTCTCTCTCTCTCTCTCTCTCTCTCCCTTTCTTTGTTTCCGTCGATTCGTCCGCTCCTCCTCCGCTGCAGCGGGGCTCCTTCCGAGCGCTAGAAGTGCACGAACGGCAGAGAGAGAGAGAGAGAGAGAGAGTCGTGCGCACGCACCCGCGGTAAAAAAGCGCGCGCTCGCTCTCGCGAGTGGACGTCAGGCCGAGAGCCAAACGGAAAAAAGAGAGAGGGGGGGGGAAGGCTGAAGGTTTTTTTATCGAATACGTAATGCCCTGGTCAGGGTTCATCCAATAATCTGGCGCACGTCTGGAGGAGGAGAGCGGGAGCCAAAAAAAAAAAAAAAAATAATGTGGAACGGAGGCGCTCGTCTATGTAACTCTCTCTCTTTCTCTCCGCTCTCGGGGCTTTTTGCGGCCCTGAATTTATGTCTCCGGTCGCGGTTATTACTTCCAGCGTGTAATTTTTCGATTCTGGGAGCTGGAATGGCCCGTTAAGGTGGATGATACATTTTTGCTGGACAGAATCGATGAGGGTTTTTTTTCACTTGATACTGATCTGATCAATATTTTTAATTGAATTAATATTTTAATTTTGATTTTGGCAGATTGTTCTTTGAATTTCGCAACTGTACGTCGAATAATCTACACATAAATTCTTGATTCTCAAAAACTCTTTATTACCCCGTACTTTAGTAACATTCCAAAAATAAAAACATTTCAGAATCTTTTCCCTTCTAAAACGTAGTTTATAATGATCGAATTTGGCAAATATCAAAAAAGTCCAAGAGAAGTCCTAAACAAAATCTCGAGAACCGCTCCCCTGGCTCTCGCCTCCAAAAGCAAAAGCAGGTCGACCCGCCGGCTCCTCTCGAAAAAAATCGGCCGTCGCCTCGCTCGCTCGCGCGCCCGACGCAGCCAACGCAAACTCGCGTCACGCTCGATAAATAACCGGACTTACATTGTTTCCTCGGTCGGCTCTCCGGACTCCTAACGAAATCCCCCACCCTCCCTCTCTCTCCGGAGAAGCATTTTTCAAGTGGAGAAAACTTGCCCCTCGGGCGCCGGGCGCTGAGGAAAAGAGCCCTCGAGAGTCTCGCGACGCTCGCGCAAAGGTGTATACGCCTGCGCGCGTTTATATATATATATACATATATATCTATATATATATAGGCGAGTCTCGAGAAAATCGCCCGTCGAGGCCGCCGCCGGAGAATCGGCCGAGTCACGCGGTGGAGTCGAGGAGGCGGAGGGGGAGGAGGAGGAAGGCTTGCGCACTATCTCGCGGGGTGAGCGCAACGAGATCAATCTATCGATCAGGAGGTCGATAACCCGCGAGCGAGCGAGGCAGCTTCGGCGGAGGGAGGGAGGGGGGGAGAGAAAAAAAAACGAGCGGAGGTTGCGAGAGATCGTGAGCCGACCGGGGGAGCAATATATATTGGAGAAATAAATAATTATTGACCGGGCCCCCGCTTATCGTGGGATGTATTGGATTAATTTAATGTGGCGAGCGAGGCCTGCGCGCTGCTCTCGAGAGCTTTTTCGAAGCCCTTTTCGGGACGGCGGCCCGAGGATCGATCGATTTTGGAAGGACATTTTTGCAAATTCAGAGGTGCATACGTACTATATAGCTTTCGCGAGGCGGAGAGATACGTCGGGGCGAGATAAATAATGAAGCTCGCGAAAGGAAATTGGGTTTACGGTGAAGAGATTCGGAATGCATTTTCGGATGTATCGCCGATGTCTAAACTGCAATGTGTGAAAAAGTACTTGGAAAAGTACCTGATAAAATACAAAGGTTTAGTCAGCGAGAACGAAGGCCTCCTTTTCGCCAAGTTTGCGAGCACACCGCTCCCGTAATTGATCACAAGCTGATCTCACGGCAGCGTCCACCGTCGTAAAGCTCATTATGCACTTAGCCCCATAAACAAGTTTCGATTACATAATTATCCGTCTCCATGCCAATTACAATAGGTCAAGCCGCGCGCGGCGCGTCGCACGACCCTCCTCCCCGTCGCAAAAAGCCCCCCGCGCGCCTCCCTCCCGTGTCCCGTGCATAATCGGCGGAAATTCCGCGTGGGCAAAGTCAATTAAGCGTCATAAAAAGCGCCATAATCGCGCGGGAGACAAAGTTCCGAGCTTGGGACCGGAGCCGTTACAGGAGCAGCGGCGGCGGCGGCCCAAGGAAGCAGCGGCGGCAGCACCGTGAGAGAGAAGTTCGCGAGAAGAAAAGGAGCTTGGGAGGACCGGCGACGAGGGTCGGACAGTAGCAAGCTGCTTGCGCAAGGTTATAAATGAGGGAAGCAATTTCCAGCGGACCCGATGACTCCCTCCCTCCCTCTCTCTCTTTCTCTCTCGCTCTCCGACAGAGAGTGACGAAGCGCCGCGCGGCCAAAGGGTTGTCCTCCTCCGGAGGGAGAGAGAGAGAGAGAGTAAACGTACAAGTTTACAAGTCCCCGTGGCTACTACGTAAAGTAGCGACCGCGAGGGAGAGAGAGAGAGAGAGAGAGAAGGCCGCAGGCTTGTGTGCTAAGGAGCAGAGGAGCGCTTTGCCAATATGGCCGCGATTGATGACCTTTAGGATCGGCCAGCCGGCGTTTACTGTCGTCCTTCTGCTCTCCTTATTTACCTACGCTCCTTTATGCGCGCCTCTCTTCTTCGCTCCGCTTCTTTGTGCGAGCAGCAGCAGCAGCACCGGACTATTCGTCCTGGTAGCCCCCCCGAAGAGTCTTAATAAGACGTGGACGAGAGCAGCGAGACGAGAGCGAGTGCGCGGCGCGGCCGAATTATCGGCGCGATTTACGACGGGTGTCGCCAAAGCCGAGATGCCCGAGAGCCGATATTCGTTTCGAGGGCAGCAGCTGCGCTCGATCGTGTGCGCGCGCGCGCGTCTCTCTCTCTCTCTCTCTCTCTCTCTGCGCACGCGCGTGTGTGTGCAATCTGTTTCGCCGATTTATAATGGACGAGATGCCGATTTATGGAGTTCGCTCGTTGAGTAATTTGCCGCATTATCTTCTTAATGGGGGAGCATCAAATTGTTATCGGCTATTTGAACTGCCTTTTTCTTTGGGCTCGTTGGGATAGGGCTTTGGAGGCAGTAATGAGATAGTTTGCCGGGCGACGCGTCGAGTTGTGCCGTCGAAGCTTCGTTTTAAAACTTGACAGTAACTTTTTTCCAACGTCTTTTATAACAATTATTAATTATTAATTATTAGAGTCCTGGAAAAAAAAGTTGCGAACGAAAGTATAAATATAACAGAAATGACGGCGCGCACTAATGAACCTTCGCAAAAAAGAAAGCAAACGCAAAGCCCGATAAAAATCCGAGCAACATTAACCGCTCTTATTTACCAGATTTTTGCCCGCTCAATAAGCCAACAATAAATTGCAATGTGCTCGTGCAGACCGTACTTACCTCCTTATTTAGACACGAAACACGTCCGTAATAAAGGCTCGGGACATAAAAACGCGACTTTACGCTCGATCGAGCACTAATCTGTCATGCGATCATTCACATCACGCCAGCCCCGCTTACAACAACAACAACCACGCATTCGGCCCGCTCCTCCCCCCTAAAAAAACGCCTCCTCCTTCGGCCGCGGCAATTAAATCATTAGGCGGCGGTATATCCGCGCTTAAGTCGCCGATCGATTCGAATTGCTCCTCGGAGGAGCGTAAAACGATGGCCGCCGCGGCCGGCTTAGGGGGGTGGGGCTGGACGACGTAGCACCGCCGGCCGGTATTAGCGCACTAGTTCATCTTTATCCGCGGGCTCTATCTTAATCGCCGGCCCGGGCGACGCGCCAAAAGCTCGCGAGTGTCTGCGCGCGGAGGGGGGGGGGGGGGGGACACTCCGGCGTTTCATTTCTTCGAGTGGAACATTCTCGCTCGCCGCGCGGAGCCCCCGGATTTTTCGCGCTCGCGAGCAGGCCCGCGGCTTTTTGCGATCGTTTTCTTTTTGTCCAGGGATATGTCGAGCGAAAAATTCAACTTCGGGAGAGTCGGGACGCGAGATCGCTGTTTTGAGAGGCTGCAGTTTCTATGGCTTTTGGTGCAAGTCGAATTTTGAAGCTTGATTACTGCGATTTGTTTTTTGCCTTGACTAGATAGTTCTACAAAATCGAAAAATTATCAAGTTTCTTCATAAATAAGTGATACTCTCGCCGAACGGCTTCGTCTCCGAGATATCTTCGTTCGAAGTCAAATTTTAAGCGCACCAGTCGCGCAGTACGTCTAAATAAGTCAAAGCGATTACTGCTTAAAAGCATCATCAGCCCTAAACCCCCCCGATAAACTTGAAGCTTCAGCCCGAGCCAGAGGCCAACAAAGAAACCACCTACTCCGCGCTTAGCGCGCGGTCGCTCAAAGAGCGCATATATAATCCCTCGATTCATATACCCCCTGATTACTCAAACGGTTCGTCCGTTTCTCGCATTATCGCTCGCACTCGCTCTCTCTCCCTCTCTCTCTCTCTCTCTCTCTCTCTCTGGGATCCCGGAAACTCTCGGCGCATCCTTTCTTTCCTAGGCGGGCAGGCAGGCCCCCGAAGGGGGTGAGATCGTTACACGACGAAGGCTCATCAATCACCGGCCGCCTCGGCTGCTGAGGTTTAACTTGGCGCTTGGGGTTCAACGCTCGTGCGCCGAACGATCCCCTTTTTTTCTCTCTCTCTCTCTCCGCCTCCGTCTTGCTTCTTCTTCGTCTTGCTTCTTCGCCTTCTTCCTCGGCGAGCTGCGGGGGCATCTAGGAGCGTGAGAGAGGGAGCCCCGCTGGGCAATTAAACAATGCGTGACAGTAAGCTACGTAAATGAGGTTTCGTTGTGACGGAAGAGGAGAGGCTTGGAGGAAAGTAATTGCTGCGCGAGCTTGATCTAGGGATTTTTTTGTTAATTTTTTTTTTTTCCTTTTCAAACGGCGCCACCGAGCTATTTCCACGTAAATTGCGATGATCGCGCGACAATAAAAATGGGAGGACTCGGCTAATTGCTTCTCCGATTTATTTTCGTTTTCCTTATAACTGCCAGAGGGTTATAAATGAAAATAAAAAATAGCGATTTCGTGGAAACGCCAAAGCATTCTCTCGTTTGCTGTGTTCAATTGAAACGATGATCTTCTTTAAAATTTTATTTAGTCTGTAAATAACTTACTATTTTCATTCTTATATTGATAACAGGTCAACTGAATAGTTTTAATTTTAGATGCCATCTTTTTTTAAACCTGTTTTTCATTCTTAATTAAATGATTATGAACTAAATTAAAAATTTATTCATAACATTTCCTAAAAACAAAAATAACGTTTAATGAATAACAACTGTCTTATTACGTGACTGTTAATTTATAAGAACAAAATTGATATGCCATTTTCAATTTTTCCTGATAGAAAGTTTATTTAATTTTTTAAGCTGTTAATAGACTTTTGAAATGGAATTTGAAAATGCGAAAAAAAGGGGGAAAAAAGAAATTCATCGTCAATCTATAAATACGTTCAAAATCCTACCAGGGTTAAAGAACTTATAAAAATATTGATTAAATTCGTAAAAGATAGCGACTTTTGAGCACTTTAATCAAAATAAACTTCAGAACGCGGCACAATCGAACCATTATTACCCTCGCACGCAGAAAAGCCACGGGCGAAAAAAAAAACGAACAATCCAATAATCATAAACCAGCGCGTGTCAACCAGCCTGCAGCCGGCGAACAACGAGCTCTTAAACTCCGCGGCTCCATAGAAATTCCCGCGGCGCCAAAAGGCAAGACCAAAAAAGCTCAAGGCGCGCGCACGCGTTCAACACAAAAAAAAAAAAACGGGCAGGCAGCGAATCGAACAACAAATCCAGGGCTCGCCGGCGGACACAAAAAATCTCCCCATATCGCGAATACATTTCACGTTTTTTTTTTCTCTACCTAAAAGCAAAAAAGAGAAGAAAGCAGAGAGCGCATTCGGGCGGCGTCGCTTACAATGGTGCAGCTCGGAGCTCCTTCATTCGCTTGGCGCGCAAATGAAAGGCTAGCATTTAGCTTTTCCTTGCATGCGCGCACGCGTGATAATAATACACGCGACGGCTGATACTGGCACGCTACACGGCGAAGGGAGAGAGAGGGAAAACGGCGGGTGACAAAAGCCGCGGAATATGGGCTGCACATCGTAATAAATATAAGTCCTTGGCAGGCCCTCCGCGCGATACACACACAAGCTTTGTGCGAAAAAAAGGCGTTCGGGACGAAGAGAGAGAGAGAGAGAGAGTCAGAGAGAAAAAGCTCGGCCGGAAATGCGCGCGTCGCTAGTATATTATTTTGGCGCGTTTCCAGCCGGCCCGCGAGCACCACTTCGCCGTGTTTTTTCATCTTAGCGCTGATTTTTTTTACCCTCCTCATTCGAGCCGAACAAAAGCGTCAAATCCATCGAGAGGGATGAGGGCTGCTCCCCTTTTTTTTTTAGGATATTCTAAATTTTCTAAATGCAAGCGAGCCGGGAGGAGTGGCTCCTTTCGCTCGCTCATTTGGGGGATCGGGACGCGGGAGACGATCTTTTTTCTTTTTTTTTTTTAGCGGAGGCGCGCTTTGTTTGCTTTTCAGGGAGGGCGAGGTAAAAGAAAGGGGACGCGGCTGGATCCGCGTGCCAAGTTTGACGTTAAATATCGGCAAATGCTGAATTTTCTGGAAGATTCATTTGCTGGAGGCTGCGGCTTGGTGTACGTGTGGGTTTTGTTTGTTTGCCGTGTACAGAATATTGGTTCTCATATGGGAAAATCAAGAATCAGACGTTACCAGCTTTTGCGGGTTAGGGATTATTAATTTGATAAATTTTTAAGTCGAGATAGTTTTACAACGACTTGTACTAATAGACTAACTCAGCTAACTTGCGGTAACGAAAAACGCGGAAAGCAAACGTTTATTTACAAAGATGTGGTGCGAAAACACTTTACCCATAATTTTCCTTTTTTAAATTCTGACAGAATATATTAATTAAACTTGCATTTTTTTTTTAAAGCTGGTAACCTTTTCTCCCGTGAAAATCAAATATTGAAGCTGATTATGTGCTTAATAACGCAAAAACTTTTTATGTACATCATATTAGCTCTGCCCAAAAATACGGAAATTCCGATATTACCGCAGGGACTAATTTATCAGCTAAAAAAGAACGCACACTATATACTCGACGAACTTGCGATGTATACACAGTAATTTGAGCATCGCACAGCACTCGATTTGCGCCACCGAAAAAAGAACCACTTGAAAGAGATCGCGACGAGTTAATTAACATAGATATAACGAATTCTGCGAGGATCGTTCGCGATCCACTAAAATACGCGCCGAGTATTTTGGGGGATTTTTATTATGAATTTCACTGGGCTTAACGCGTTTAGCGACACGGAAATCGCGCCAACGTGTTTCTATTTTTTCCTAAACCATCTGCTTTTGAGCTAAGAGCTCCGAAAGTGAACTGATAATTAGTTTATGAAAATTAGGGACCAGAATAGATCTGGGATTCAAACTCTGTTAACAATTATTATTAATTTTACTCCGTTGTTATTTTAAGTGCTGACTTGAATTCCTTATCGAGCTTTAAAATCAAAATTAGAAGAAGAGAGAAAATTTAACACACTCTCTTCTGTGCTTGTTAACAACACTTAAGTGATTTATGATATACTCTTTAGGTCTTTGATCGCGGAAAGTATATCTAACGTTATGTCTGAGAAAAAAGTAATTTAAAAATTATGATAATGATCTATCAACCGTTAGAAGCGATAAAAAAGTTTTGCTTTTTTTACGTATCTTTGATTCGAAAATATCGATAAACCGTTTTTTATTTCACGTAGTTACCTTTTCAAAAGCACAAGTAACGATCAGATACTAATTCAAAGTTTTATTTTTATTTTTATAGCGGATTTTTTAAATAATAAAAATTGAGTTTTTATAAATTATTCTAAATATACATGTAATTAAAATACACAAAAATATATTTGATCATGTTCCTGATCAGTTTGACTCATTGTTAATTAACTAATTTTATTACGCTGTTAATTTTCTTTTGAACTGGTATGTATTAACGTATAAATTAATTAAGAAAATAAGTAAATGATTGGATACCTTTTTGTCGATCTAGAAAAATTGACCTTTTAGCATATAAACCAGTAATGATGCCATAGTTCTTCGGCCAAAGTATAATAACCATGAATAATGTCCAGGTGACTATAAGCTCCACGACTCTCCGGTTACTACGAGTACTGAAAAAGTTAAGCGCGCCTTTATCATGGCATCAAAAAATCAGTAACCATAATACACGTCAACGCAGCACACCGCTCAACTTCTTCCCTCGTTCGAACTTGCTCGCTTTAACTCCAATAAACTTCCTCCAATTAATCCATACCGAACCTCGCCAATCACTCATTTCGGGAACTCGGCAAAACGTGTATTATTATCAAAACGAAAGAAGCACTCTTACTCTCCAGCTCGAAAATTTGATTCCGGACCCAGGTTACGATCCTCAAAAATTTAATCCCCACCCCCTCCCCCATTACGAACCCTTTAGCCCGTCTCGCCGAGCTACAAGCAACTGCCGTGAACTTTGTAAGTGCGCGTAAGAGGCAGTCCGTACGAGCTCCGTCCCTCCCGGACTAAACGGCCGCAAAGTCGTATCGCGTCAAGCGCTCCGCGAATGAATTATTTATTTAACGGCGAGCGATGCGTTATATATATATATATATATTCGCGGGCAGTGCACTCCTGGATTATTTACAAGGCGCGGTTCCGTCTTAACCCTGCGGCTAATTCGCTGCCTTTGCCGCTGCCCTCGGCAGGTCCAAATGGAAAACTATATATATATATATATATATATAAGTGAGGGGGAAGTGCTTTTAACCGACTCTGCCGATTCTTTTTGCGAGAAGCTGCATGGGAGAGGTGCTGGAATGCGAGTCGGTAAAAGTTCGGTGAATTTTAGCGGATTTGAAGATGCAGTTAAGTTTACGCTCTAAACTGCGCGTTAGACTTTGATGGTATAAATCAATTTGGCCCACTTTAATGTAATTTGACCGAAGCTCAATTTGCGAGCTTAAATGTTTACCTAAACGCACAGAAAATGGACCTAATGAATATATGAAATGAAAAATAATTTATGTACCCTCGTAAAAGGTCTTTTTCACCCGCTGCACACCACCACTCGGAATACACCGAGATTTTTCTCCGCCGGCAGAGGAAGAAAAAGGCAGCGGCAGCAGCGGCAGCTTCATTACCATCAATTTTATAAAGCTAATCGTCCTGGAAAATTTACGAACTAATCCCGAAAAGCGGCGATAACTCGATAGAATTTTAAGCAGGGTAATGCAGGTAGTTCGGCTATTTTCCATGCAATTACTCCCTCCTCAATACTTGAACGGCCGAGCGCGAGCCGTTACGGAGCAATAAATATTTGAAATACACGTCGGATCGATATGTGCTCTCCCTCCCCGAGTAAGGTGTCCGTGTATCGAGTCGCGCACTTCTAATCCTCTCCCTCCTCTCCCGACCACAATAACTCTCGCGTTCGCGTACGAATCTTTCGGCGAGAGAGCGACGCGCGAAGACACCGCTCTCTCTCTCTCTCTCTCTTCTCTAGTCGCGGAGTTAAGAAATAAATCAGGTCTCGCCCGGGCGCGCGTTTGGCATTAATTGAGCCGCATTGTACGCGGGCATATGCGCGCCGATGAAATACGCCCGCGCATCGATTTACGATAGATAAAACGTACTTTATGGGGATGTTTCCGCGAGGGGGCCGCCAGCGTTGTTTACAGCTGCTCCGCGCGACTGACGCGCGCGGCGAGAGCGCATCCACCGCGCCGCCGCAGCCTCCGGGGCCCGAAGACCCGTCCGCGAGGAGGAGAGAAGGAAGGAGGAAGGAAGGCAGAGAGAGAGAGAGGCGCTCCGTGTGGGAAAGGAGAGGAGAAAGAGCAGCAGATAAGAAGCTCGTGCTCGCGGACGCGGGGGAGGAGGGCGGGGGGGATACGGTTAGAGGAGAAGCGAGAGAGACGCGTGATAAACTTTCGGAGGATCGGATTCGATTGTGTTGATTAGACCTGAGGGAGATACGAGCGTTTGTCTCCTTTTTCTCCGAGGAAATTAGAGAGCCGAGCGGAGTACGGAGTATTATATAGAAGCTGGGAGGCGAAATCGCCAGCGAAATTCTGTTTGTTTCATTTTAAAATATGGATACGAACCAAGCTGCTTTGGTCTTGAAATTTTACGGATTACCGATTAATAATTAAGCTGTAATTTCAAAACGTCTCCAAGTTCCCTTGAAAACGAGACGAAAAGAAAAGTCGAGCCCTCTCCCTTCAGGATGACGTTATAAGCCAGCTTCCTAATCGAATCTAAACTGAAAAGACCTGCAGCCCGCTGCGTCGGCTAACAAAATAGAAAACTAACGCTCGGTTTTATCGAGCCCGCGGGAGCCGTACGAAGCAGCACCCCAGCGATTTTCAATAGTTTTTCAGAGGACTCTCCCCCCCCCCCCCCCCCCCCCCCC